>OMKQ01046301.1:0-13504 GCA_900302335.1 Phycis phycis
CTCTCTTTAAGACACGCTAACAAAGTGTGCTCGGCAAAAAAATAAATAAATAAGAATCCCGAGTCGGAGCGTGATGAGTGACAGCCACAACTCCGTGTCACTCTGGATTGACGATCGTTGAAGGGCACATGACAACAGTTGGCTTGGGTCCCCCTTTACTGCAGAATTCATGAGGCGCGCCAGACAAATTTGACTTCAGTGTAACTGGGCTAGGAAGACAACAGAGGCGGCTACAGTGTGTGCCGAAATAGAGAGCGCAGTTCCACATGGCAGCTTCCCCGTGGCAGCAAGAAAGCTTTTCACTTCATTACCAGCAGGACAGAGACGTGAGAGACCATTATGCAGGGGGCAGGGACAGAGACGCTCAAAGGGAAGGCGGATAGGAGGGACGAGGGGAGGGGGGGCAACAAGTGATACCCCAAACAACAACAAACATGCAGGAGCAGGTAATCTGCCACAAACAGAAATGTTGTTCCACGCTGGATATTTCCACAGCTGGAAGGCTTGTTGGCTGGGGGCTTTTCGGCATCGATGAGAACAACATCCTCCTTGAGATGCTTTTTAGATGCTGGTACTGATACATAAAGACATTTGCAAAACAACCACTCACATTACGGTGTGAGGGCTTGGATGAATTTGGGCTTGGATGAATTTTTCAATTCCAGAGCATAGATAAACAAATATATTAATTGAATCTATCTGGTGACAAAACCTTGTTTTTTCCAGAGGTGAAGATGGCGATACTTAAATCAGACAGAATATACGGGTAGGACAATAGCGGCATCAGGTTGTCTTTCTCCACAAGATGAAAGGAACTGGGTTTGATTCCCCAATGTCCACGGCCTACATGTAAGCACTTTTTGAGCAAGATGGCTGAGCCTACTGGCTGAACACTAAACCCATCGCTGCATGCTTCACTAGGTTGGCTTGGGCAGGTTGATTGATCTAGCTAGGGCCGTGGCAACATGGGGTAATTGAATTGGTTGGAAGAGGCTGATCCTCGGGTCAGACCCTTCATGAACAGTTTTTCTTTAGTTTTACGTAGATACATGTTTGAGGTTTGATAATGCATATTTATTTTATATTTTAGTGGGGTGAGTAGCCTACATAGCCACAAGTACACTGACCACAATGTTTTGGCAGAACGGGCCCGCAAATGCATTCACTACTGTCATCAAGCCCAACACAATCATTTATTTTAGTTGGTTTGTTTACAATTTCTGCTTGGGTGTGTTGTTTTTTTCTCGTTTTTACATGCTGAGTCTAAGTTTTAATTCCAACAATGGAAACAATAGCTGTGTTGAATACCTGTCAAAAGACTACAGAAAGTTTCCAACTTTAAAAGGAGAAATTGCTAAACAATATTATTAAAAGTTCCTGGCTATCTAACAAGCGCCTCTTGGATTGTGCCCTTATAAAATTTAAAGACAAAACTAATTGTACATTGTTCAGAAATCTACATTTTAATTATACTATCAAGGACAGTCAAGGACTTAATGCACAATCAAGCTGTCTTTTTTTAATCAGGAGCCATTGGAGTCATGCCATTCCCTATTCATGCTAATGTGACTTGGCAGATGTGGACGTTATCAGCAACTGGCTGTAGCATATCATTTACAAAATTATGATTCAGTGAATTCAGATGAATTCCGGCAAGATCTGGAACAAAACATCTCCTTCTTATTATGCTGTTGTACTGTTGTGGAAAAAGTACAAAAAATACCTAGAAATATTTTCATAATTGCTTTGATGAATTCATTGTAGTTGTTGACCTTCTACAGGCATGCTGTCTCCATTTGAAGTAATTGTTCCACAAAATGTTCCATGCCAGGACCCTGGCCCCAGTCCCCACTTCACCACGTTCTCAAGAGGCAGGCCTCACCTATTCATGTACCTGGGAATCGAACCCATGGTCCCAGCATACAACCATTGTTTTGCAGCCAAAAGCTGTTGTTCCAAGAAGTTGATTACCATCACTATCACTCCTAGTGCCAGGCAACACTCATGAACCCAAGCAGGGCTTTGGCTGATTCCTGCCCTCCTGCTCTTTTGGCGATGTGACTTGAACGTCTACCAGGCCGTCAGAACACACGTACAAAAGTACTCCAATATTGGGAGGTTGGAGTTTATCAATAACATGCCTATATTTTTTAACAAACCAACTATAGATTATTGAAAATAATTCCCTGTCTGAATCTAGCTCTCTCTGAATCTTCAAACATAGCGGTGCAATGATTAAGCAGCAAAGCTAATTCAGAGTCAGACAGGCATATGGTACAAACAACTATTAAGATGTTCAGGACAACCCAGGTTAAACATGCATTCCCATTACAAGCATATCGGTGGCTGGAGATCTATCGTAGAAGACAATGTTCTTCTCGATAGAGAAGAACATTGTCGCCCTCAAGTGGGCTGCACTGGTTTCAACAACGTAATCATTTCGGAATATGGTAAACTTTTTATTTATTTGCCAAACTCAAATAAATCCGTCACATTTTTAGTCTGGGTATGCATGTTATTGCCAGAGTAAATAATCAAACCACTGTTGACGAGAACATAGCGTGCCACGTATGAGCGAATCTCACAGGCAATCAATAGGCCAACCCTGTGGTGTCCAAGGACCCCAATCGGCCAACATGGCTGCGCCCGTGGCAGACGCCGGCGAGTTTCAAAAATGGTTAAATGATCGCCTAGACTCATTGGAAATTGATCGTGAGGTGTACGGAGCATATCTTTTAGGAGTCTTGCAAGAAGTGGATTGTGAAGAAGAGAAAATAGAAACACTTCAAGGAATACTGTCTGCATTCTTGGTAAAACCTCACAGCAGCATGTCACGTACAGCTACGTCCAAGTTGCAATATAGTTACTTTTTTCTCAGATTTCGTATCAGTGCTAATTATATAATAGCTGTTAAATTGGCTGTCACAGAATTAAGCGTTATAACGGCTAACGGGACTCTGTTCATACGGCAAATGGTGTCTGGACTATAACGGAAGGAGTGGCAAACAGCCCACCAAGTCTATAAATAGCTTTAAATTAAGTCTTACCCATTTAGGGATTGCACATAAATCACACAAATAAAGTTTGGTGAGCAGTCAAACATTCCGAACTCTAATTTGAGTTGTAACACAGACTCCAGGTTGCGTTGTAATATTGCCTCATATGGTTGTAATGGTTACCATTACAATACTGTGCTCCATACCAAATTGTTGTATGTTACAATTGAGGTTTTTTGCGGCTTGTTGTTAGGAGGGTGACACGCTCGAAGATGTCTGCAAACAGATTATCAATCAGTGGACAGAACACTGTAGTCGATCGACCAAGTGCGACGACGATGATGGTAAGTATCTTATTATAGACCCATGATACAAACAGATGAAGATCGAATTGCATGTTGACTGAGCGTCGGCACAAGTGGCCTTAATATTGAGTAGTATTATCCAGTCCATTCGGACTGTCACCATTAGTGAGAAAGGGCATCCATGTCCACCCGAGTAGAAACTGACGGGAATGTGAAGATTTATTGTCCAAATAGTAGGCAGCGTTGACCAAATGAGTGTCGTATTTCAACTTACATAAATGACGTCCAGTGACGATTCGCTCCACCCTCCTGATGGCTTTTATAGAACGGGAAATGGCAGACTGATCAATTATGCAATGGGCTTCTCAATTTAGCACTCTATATGATGTTTTTAGATTGAAATATGATTGCTACATCTCCGAGGTGATGAATTACAATTCACAAAACATACTTGTATTATTATTATTATGTATTAAAACATCACTGTCTTGTGTTTCCCCCGCAGCTGATGTTCAGGCCATCGCCAGCCTGATGGAGAAGCAGGCCCAGATCGTAGTGAAACACAAGGAGGTGTCAGTAGACTCCAAGAAACATAAAGAGGCTGTTCTGGCTCAATATGCCAACATCACAGATGAAGAAGAATATCCTTGGTTTTACAAATCCATTGCTTATTTCACACTTGATGATTGTTGTGATTCAGGAGTTACAATGTCAGTTTTGGCTTTGCTATATGAATACACGTTCACGCTGTCCATGTATTTTCCCATTGAATTGTCTAGCGCAATAAAGTCATTGCTCTGAAACCCTTTCCTTGACGCAAGCACTGAAGGAATAGAAGAGGAGTCCGCGAATGCTGCCCATTTTTCGGGAGGAGAGAAGTGTATCCTTTTTGTGCGTCAGGACTGTGGTGGTGTCTAATCTCGCGCGTGTCTCAAGTCATTAACGATCACACGGGTGCAGTGGAGCAGTCCTCCGCAGTTTCCTTCACTGACTACCGCAGCCCTGTTCAAGAACACCAACGTGGAGCAGGTGCTGAACCGGCAGAAGGAGAAGCGCGATCAGGCACGGGAGGACTCTCAGAAGAAAAAGGAAACGGACAAGATGCAGCGAGAGAAGGACAAACTGGCCAAGCAGGACAGGAAAGAGAAGGAGAAAAAGCGCACACAGAAAGGCGAACGCAAGAGATAAAATTACAAAAGAGCACCCGAAGAAGATGAACGTTACCAAGCAAATTCAAGAGGGAAAAATCCAGCAGTGTCGATGCCTCTCATACTCATGGTCTCATTAATACTTGATTTTTAGCTTAATTTGACCCCATTTGCCATCTTTAGGTGTAGAGAACCGTTCACCAACTGCATATTTATGTACTGATCCTTGGAAATCTACCAGTCAACAAAATGATCAGTTTAGATGATCACTGTCGTCGTGTGACTTTAACATTTTGGTTTTCCAGAAGAGGGGATCCAGCTGTAATGAAACGTGTAGTGCACTGTGTTTGACTGAAATTAATAAGATTCTAGGACAAGTGGGTTTGCAAATGATGTGCAAAACATAGCAAACAATGTTTGCTCAGTGCCGACAGCTTGTGAACAAACTACGCAAAACTCACCAAACCCAATTTGCGTGAAGCCAACTGGTGACATGTTTTGATTTTTCATGACCACTTCCATTCGATTATCAGTGTCTATGCACATTTGTATGAGAATGAGAACACAACGGACTACTTCTCAATTACCTCAAACATCATGTAATATGGTTAAATGTTTGAACTTTATTTTAACAACAACAATGAGTTTTATTTTCCCATCTTTTTAAATAAAATAAAAATGTCTTGAACAATTGAACTGCTTCAGCTTTGAGTTGATGATGGAACTAGATGAATGGTAAACGCAACAACAAAAAGACTGAGACGGCGCTATGGAAATTCCCAAAGTATAATCGAGCAGTGATAACAGCATTGTGCTAGGTGTCGGACCTACACATTCAGACCTAAAATGTACTAGCTAGGACATAGGTTCAAACGCCGATCTAAACATAGTTGTCAATGATAGTCTAGGCAAACATCATTCATGTGCTATTAATATCTGAATTATAAAGCCCTTAAATATAACTTTCCACAACATGCATGGTGTACTTTGGTCCATGTTTTAAAGTTTTGATCAAATTGGTTTGAATAAAATGACAGTGTTTGCTGAAAAACAACACTTTTGATGTTAATTTTAAACAATCATAGGTTGTATGATTCAATTGTTTGGGGCTTTCAGGAACAGGAACCCCTGTTCTTTTTAAATAAATACATGGATTTTTATCCATTGACATGTATAGCATAAATAGTGCCTTTAAATAACAGAAACCCGACAGAGCAAGATTAGCATTACTTTGGATCTGACACTAATTAGTACATGGATTTAAGACAAGGGTGGACAAATTACATTTTATGCAAGCCTCCCTTAACAAGAGCTACCTAACCAGAAGAACGTAAATGCACTGGCATCATCTGGTGCTTCTGGCATCAGAGGTGGTTCTCATTTCATGGTAGTCTTGTTTACCGTGATTACCACACCACTTCAATTCTAGAAATAAATTGGGAAATAATTATCGATTTGGAAAAAATTATTATAGATAACATAGTGGCGCCACCAAAGCTATTGTTTTTGTAACACCGCCGCCCATGGCTTGACATGTCTGTCACTTGGTAAACGTCTCTCAAAACCAAAATGTTTCACCGTGAAGCTACAACCTTTCTTGGCCGCTGTCCTCGGCGGTCTCCGTGTCACCGTTGATATCCAGCACACCGACAGACATGGGGACGGTCACCTGGAGGGCGCACCACAGGGCTGTGCGTGACTTTCTGGTTGCTCTGCACAAGTCCTTCAGTGCCACGGCCAGCAGCGTGATGTCTGTCAAAAACAAAGGGCATGTCCGTTTCAAAGGGAAGCCCGTCGCTTTAGCCAGTAGTCCTAACTCTGCGGTGCATGCAACTGCCAGTCTACCTGTGTCATCTCTACAGTGAGTTCTTCCCTGCTTCTGCCGGCTGGCTGAGTTGATGTACTCCTCCCTGCGTTGGGTTTGGGTTGCATATATGGCCTCGTAGTGACGGTCCAGGGATGAGCTGATGTTGCCATGGAAGGGAATGCTACTCAGGCTCTCCATCTTACCCAGAAGGTTCACTACCTGTAGCACATAGAAAACCGAGATTGATCACTTACCTGTTCTTGGTACAATTACTGGTTATTAATTGAGCAGATGCTTTTATGGAAAGCAACCTAGAGAGAATTCTGATGCATGGGATGCATTAGATGCATCCAAGGGATTCTTGGATCTCACCCTGGCTTGTTCACGGGTCTGGTCAACAATGAGCCGGTCAACTCTGGAGGGGTTGGGTGGCATTTTCGGCAGAAGAGTGCTGGTTGCGACAGAAATTCGTTTCCCAGGAAACGTTTTGTTCAGAAGGATCACAGACTAAAAATACAAATCACATAAGGGCATGAGCTTGAGATCATCATGCAAACAGTGAGTTGGAGTTAGTGGATCTATTTCACATGCACCTTCTTTCTCTCTTTCTCCAAGCAGGTCAGCTGATCGCAGCACTCCTCCAGATAATGGTGGAGCTGACTCATAGGTCCTCCTCGATTCTTGGTCATTCCTGGGTGCAAGGTAGTGGACGCCATATGAGGATGCACACTCCCCGCACTCTGGTCCTTCTGGAAGGCGACGTTGGGTTTAAAGGCTGCAAATTCCCCTTCTGGCCTTCTGTCACTTATGTCCTGACAGGATGGCGCGCCTCTATAGGGCTGAGAGGGTCTGAAGCTCGGGTTAGCTTTGGAGTTGACGCCCATTTGGAAAGAGCTCTGACTTGGATCACTTACAGGATATGTAAAGGGCAGAAACTGTGGCGGCTTTCCAGTACCAGCTGTGCTGTTGCCTACACCAAATCTCAGAGAGTGATTCCCTGGTTGGGGGAAGTGGTAGTGGTTGCTTTGTGGGGGTCCATGTCTGGTGACTCTGGTATCTTTGCTCTGAGTGTTGGTACGTAGTCTTGGGTTTCTCTCTGCGCGCTTTGTGGAGAGGAAGCCACCTTGAACAAAACCACCAGCAGGACTACGCAGCTTGCTCTTCTCTGCCTGCAGCCCTGAGTCACCATCTCCATTTCTATAGGGGTCCATATTCATGCCCATCTGGGTCTGTCCTGGTCCATAGGGGACATTGCTCCCATCCCTGCTGCTGTAGTTCTGCTTACAAAATGGGCTTCTTTGCATTTGGGGAAATTGGCAAGGTCCAAACTCTGACAATGGTTGGCATTGATTGAAGGGCATGGAAGGCAAATAACCTCTGTCCATTGAAGCCTGGTTTGGCAGCTGGCTCTGCTGGATCTGATTTATGGAGTGCTGGTTCAGAACCTGGTTAATATTAGGCGATGGGGTTTGGCCCTGTGTCATTGTCTTACCTTGGTATGGCTTTTGGGGGTTACATGAAGCAGAGTGAGAAGTTGATTGCTGAATGTGCTTTGCATTATGACCTTGGAAACCATAATTGCCTTGGAATGTATTTTGCATGATGCCACCATTTTGTTCTCTCTGCGATGATCCTGTATCTCCCCTTGGAGCCCCTTTTACTAGCATTCTAGATACACTGTCTGGAAACATTGCAGAATTTGTCCATTTCATTTGGTTATTTTCTTCAACCATTCTGTCCTGAGTGACCATTAAATCTTTAAAATGACTGACCAAGTTGTTGACATCCTGTGGTGAATTCTGCTGGTATAGTGCGAGGCCGCTTTGGATATAATGGTCTTCATAATCATTAACTAAATGGCTGTCCAATCTGCCTTGGTGACCAAAGCCATTTTTCTGGATATTTTTCAATGGACCTAGAGTCCCTCTGCTTGTATCGTTTGAGAGATTTTGTTGACTTTCCATCACTGCTGACAGGAAACAGCTCTCCATGCTGGGTATTGGTAGACATGGTGGCTTAGTTAGTTTCACAGAGGGGGGCTTGTAGCTATCCGTGTCACCATTGGGTGACTTAGAAAGCCACTGGTTGCTGCTGTTGAGGCCATAAAACTGAAACATGGTATTCATTTCTTGAGAAATGGTTTGCCCTTGTGCATGCTCGTTGTTTTTATGGTGAGGAAAAAAGGCTGGATTGACTTCTGTTGTTGTGTCGGACTGAGAGAACTGTAACAAATCATTGCCTGCTGCCTGGGGAGACCAGATGGACGTGAATTTAGATGAGGCCCTGGAAGAATTGAGATTTGAGTTAATAAATGCTTACATCCACCAACAGAGTATGTCACACAGGCTATGATTGCATGTGATTACATATAATTCAGCTTTTGAAAATGTGTTGTGCCCTAGTTATATGAATGCAATGCATCATTAACTTGGTATCTCTAAAGTTACCATTAGTTTACAAAAAGACGAAACACACACCTTTCGGTGTGGCTGAAGCTGTCCAATGAATCACCATCTTCCAAAATATTTGAAACAAGGCCATATAAATCTGTCACACTGTCACAATCAGTCCCATGAGAAAGGTTTCTTGAAAGGAAATACATTAGAACAAAGTATTAGGACACCCTTCAACACTCCGAGTAACAAAGGAGTTAACATAACACCGAGCATTGGTTCAAATCTATTCAAGACTACCCACTCTATGTTGTGTGGTACAGAAGACTTGTGAAAGGCTCTCACAGCTGTGGCTCTAGCTGTGGCATTTCAAAATTGAACTTAACTTTGGTGTGATAATGTATTCAACAGCTGGTAGCTTATTCAAACACTTACATTTACAGGCCAGGAAAGAAGAAAACAATGCATAGTCTCTATACCTTAATACTCAATTATCTCGTTCTTTTTGTGTAATTTATAACATGTATAAACTTGTAAATCATATACGGCGTCCTTGAATGTATTTTACATCATTGAACATTTTGACGATAAATACCTGGTACTGTCTTGGGTACAACGAAGTAGTTGTTCATTATTGTTGGACAAGGGTGTGTGGTGGTTGTCTGGGAGGCTGAAGCCAGGACTAGGAAAGAACGGCTGTCCCAGACTCCCATATGCTCCATCATCTTGTGTTGCGCTGGCCTTTAAAGTAAAAAAGAGGAGTTGTCAGACAATTTAATTTGCAAGACCTAGCTCATTGAATGTGATTAGTTCAAGAATCTGCCAAGACAAAGTTAATTAGGGAATGAAACTTACTTTGTGTCGATACATATGAAATGTAACCATAGCCATACCATACCTCAATCTAGTTAAAGATTAACTGAGTAAACCTACGGATGCATGCAATTATTTAAAAATAACAAATAGACTTTAAGGGCAGAATCTGGGCAGATTGTATAAGACAAAGTCCACGTCACATATACGCACTGCACATGTGGATCTGATCTGCCTTACTTTCTTTTTTCCTTTATTACTCATACCTCATACCACAAAGAGGGGTGACAAATACGACTGAAACGCAGCATTTGTTGACAGAAGACAAGTTAATGTCCGATTTTGTCCCTTTGGTTTACTGGAACGTGTAGAAACATGTAGAAATTTGCAGAAACAGTAAGATGTTCTGGACTGGTACGCAACAGGTTAGAAACATGTGGGCTTCAAGTTACAGTATTCGGTAGGTGGATGTAACTTTAGCCTAACCCTAAGCCTAACCCGCCCACACATTTCACTTGCACAACCACAGCCCCCACAATGCTCTGCACTACCAAATATGGATTATTCCTTTTAGCTCCGATTCAATTTCCAAAGCAATGGCATTGCACAATGGTAGACTAAAGGGCTCACTTACAGTAAAGCAAATGAAGCTAACTGTTATTTAAACAACTTTTTAAGATTCAATGAAGTTCATATTGGTTGACATGACTTCCCGTAGGCATAATGATAAACAGCCACATCCACAATACTAACCAAAGGACAGTTAGTAAAGACATTTTATATATGATGTCAAGATGTGAACCCACCCATGAATATCATCCAGTCTGCAACGAAAAAGTTTTTCTTATAGTTGTCTAAAAAGTAATTTCTCCTTTTATGTGCCCACTGTGTCCCATAAAAAAAAGTATTGTTGAATGACTCAGACCAAAACCTGTACTCAAGTCATCTCGTATTCTATCTTTCATGATTAATACAACAATAATGTCCACCAGATGGCATTCTTACTTTTCACATAATTAATGTACTTTTTTTTTTGTTAAGTGAATAGGCGACCATTTTGGCGTGTCTACCGCCAAACGTACTCCTAAACCCCCATGGCCACCCATAAAGTTGATGTTATAATCATTGCTAATGAATTGGCCTCGTCTCATTCGGGACGTCGTACACGAGGCCCACTTCGTACGTCTTACCTTCGACGTGTTCGTAGAAAAGTTCGGAAATGACGCATACGTATTCTGACAGCCTCCAAATGCCATTATGATTTCTTGTACTGATTTCACTCTTCCTTACCCCATTATTGACCTAGAGAAAGCCATGCACGTACGTTGTTATGATATTCGGTAACTTTATTATAGATAATATAGTCATCACGATGATTTAAAAAAAAGTTAGGATACTTTAAAAGTAAGGATTTGCAATTGGTTTGCTAGACAGAAACCTTCCGAGGTTGGAATCAGAATATCGGGACTTGCTGGGCTAGTTGATGAAGACTAATAGTGACACATTTCTTAAAAGATGAACAAAAACAAGTTCGTCAACTTACCTTCCTACATAACGTTATTTCATTATTATATATATTTTACAGATAAAAGCACAGCAGACTAAATGCTTCAGAATGTCGGTTTTACATGATCTCGAGCGCAACCAGCGATATTTCTCGACTGTTGGTTGCGCTCGCGCTGGTCCTGATTGGACATTGGCTGGCAAATCAGTTGTCCAATCAGTTGTCAGTTGTTCAGTGGGGGAAGGGAAAGGCCAACGGCATGGCAACCGTGATGGCAACACTTAATAGGTGTATAAAAAAAGTTTACTGTCTGTGTCTGTTTACTGACAGACAGTAAACGACAATAACTAGATAGACATAAATAGACATATATAGCATACGTCTATATCTCTATATCTAGATCCACTATATCTATATATAGAGAGAAATCTAGAATCTTAGAAATCTCTCAAATATATGCATCTCTCTCTATTAGATATATGAGATATATCTCATCTCTTATGTTGTCTAAAAAGTAAATTCTCCTTTTTATGTGTCCAATTTCTCCCATAAAACATTGAAGGTAACCATTGAAGAAGTATTGTCGGATGACTCAAACCAAAACCTGACTATGTAAAACAGTGTTAACTTATTGTATTAATCTTATATCTTATATCATATACGTAATGTGTCATATTATATTATATATGCTGTGTTGTGTAGTGGAGGTGACGATGTTGGGCGGGTGCAAGACCACTGCCTGCCTTTCCTGGGAGTTCAAGGGGAACTTAAAACAGTCTCAGCCAGTGTAGCGTAACCCAATGAAGTCAGCGGGCGACGCGGAGTGGGGCAGAGAAAAGATAGTGGAGGTTCGCGAGTTCTTCTAAAAATAAGACTTTATCTTCAGATGCGATTGGCTCAGTGCGACGAATGTTGCCTCTACGGGATTTACTCGAATCTGAACTAACCGAAGAACCGTAAACAACAATGTTATTTCACATGAGTTGGGTTATTTGGCTCACGACAGCTACATATTCCGCCGCGGACAACGGGATCGCCGCCCCAGAGCATGGATTTTGCCAGCCTATTTCAATACCATTGTGCACGGACATTGCATATAACCAGACGATCATGCCCAATTTGGTGGGTCACTATAATCAAGAAGACGCCGGACTTGAAGTTCACCAGTTCTACCCTCTGGTAAAGGTACAGTGTTCGCCAGAGTTGAAGTTTTTTTTATGCTCAATGTATGCGCCTGTTTGTACTGTTCTGGAAAAAGCCATCCCCCCGTGTCGCTCCATATGTGAACGGGCGAAGCTGGGCTGCGAGGCGCTCATGAACAAGTTCGGCTTTCAATGGCCAGAACGACTCCGCTGCGAAAACTTTCCTGTTTTGGGAAACGGTAACATTTGCGTGGGGCAAAACGACTCCGCCGCAACGGTGCCGCCGGCTTTCGTGCCTGTGCCAGGAACCACCAATGTGAACGTCCATCCAGATACCTCAACGAATAAGTTTCGTTGTCCATCGGTGCTCCAAGTCCCCTCCTATCTGAATTATAAGTTTCTAGGCGAAACGGATTGCGCCGCGCCATGTGAAAACACACGGAGTGCAGGTTATATGTTTTTTGGCGAAAAGGAGATCAAATTCGCACGCATATGGATTTTATTCTGGTCGGTCCTTTGCTGTGTATCCACATTATTCACAGTCACTACGTATTTGGTCGACATGCAGCGTTTCAAATACCCAGAGAGACCTATCATTTTCCTGTCTGGTTGCTACTCCATGCTATCCATAGCCTACATAGTGGGCTATTTTCTGGGAGACAAGGTGGTGTGCAATGACAGTTTCACCCCAGAGGGCTACAAAACCATTGTCCAAGGCACAAAAAAGGAGGGCTGCACGATACTCTTCATGATGGTCTACTTCTTCAGCATGGCCAGCTCCATCTGGTGGGTCATCCTCTCCCTCACCTGGTTCCTGGCCGCGGGCATGAAGTGGGGCCACGAGGCCATCGAGTCCCACTCCCAGTACTTCCACCTGGCCGCCTGGGCCCTGCCGGCGGTCAAGACCATCAGCATCCTGGCCATGGGACAGATCCAGGGCGACGTCCTCAGCGGCGTGTGCTTCGTCAGCATGAGCAACCTGGACTCCATGCGCGGCTTCGTGCTGGCGCCGCTCTTCGTCTACCTCCTGACGGGCACCTCCTTCCTGCTGGCCGGGTTCGTGTCGCTGTTCCGCATCCGCACCATCATGAAGCACGACGGCACCAAGACGGAGAAGCTGGAGCGCCTGATGGTGCGCATCGGCGTCTTCAGCGTGCTGTACACGGTGCCCGCCACCATCGTCATCGCCTGCTTCTTCTACGAGCAGGCCTTCCGCCCCCACTGGGAGCGGAGCTGGGTGCGCCACAGCTGCAAGGGCCTGGCCATCCCCTGCCCGGCACAGGTGGGGCCCCACATGAGCCCGGACTTCACGGTGTACATGATCAAGTACCTGATGACCCTCATCGTGGGGATCACCTCCGGGTTCTGGATCTGGTCCGGCAAGACGCTGCACTCC
>OMKQ01046302.1:0-14171 GCA_900302335.1 Phycis phycis
TAATATTAATAACAATAATACGTATTATTGTATTATTATATGTGTTATATTATTAGCACTACCTATCATTTAACTTTCTATAACGAAAAAATGTATAGGCCCATTAATATATTATATTATATTATACTATATTATATTGTAATATAGTATGTTCTTTATCATATTGTGATGGGCAATTTCAAATGACAGCCAAAATGTCCAGGTTGTTGAATTAAACTATAGGCCTATAAACTATAAAATGCAATGCTATGATTAATTTGATTTGTTCCTGGAGATAACAGGATCAGGATTTTGCATCAATTAAGGCGAAACGGGAAAATCTGAATCATTTGTACTCCCTCCATCCTAAATCATATGCATCCCCCCCCTCACGCAACCCAGAGGTTCTCCTGTCATATGACCTCCATGCAAATGAGAGACGTTCCTACATTATGAGCGTGTCCTGACATTTTGGAAGCGACGTCACGCAAATATTGATTTGAAAGACGCACTTGGCGAACGCTGCGGTCCCCCGCTACGTTGGCGACCACCGAACCGAAAATCCTTTTCTGTACCGCAAGAGGGTTTTGCCATCACCGTGGGGTACATTTATCCTCCCCTGTCACCGGTTAAAAGGTGAGGAGGGTGAAAGTACGAGTGATTTACCCGATAGATCTGGTCAAAATAGATAATAACGTGGAGTAATTTAAAACGTAGGCCATGTTCAGCAAACCGTGAACATAGACAAGCAATTAGTAAGCCTAATTTGTGTGTTTCGCAGGCTTCGTTTCTATTTTTCATGTGGCCTGTTCTTTAATTTCTTTATTTCTGTCTTTATGTATGTATTTATTCAAGTAATCTACTACAGCTAAAATATGTTCTGGCCTATATAGTATGTGAATTGAAATTGCTTTTTTGAGTCATTAAAGCTTATTCAATCATTAAATGTGGACATGGAGCCTATTATTTAAATAGTAGAGGCATAACGTTCATTATTGTCCTCATCAGCATTCCTTTCATTATTTTCTTTTTAAATTGAAAAAAAAACGTATTTTTGGATGAAACGTTATTCTTACTTTTACATGTACACTAAATGTGCAGTCCCCAGATGCTTCATAAAAAAACGACCCTACACCTGCTAAAGTAGTCGACCTAATGCTCGACTTGGAGTGTAAATGAGTTGGGGAGCTTAAATGAGCTTTGTTAGTTACCGCCAGTGAAGTGGCTCGCTCCGACTGATTGCGCTAATTACTTTGAAACAGGATATTATCTGTAATTATGGAGATCTTGGGGTGGGGTCTCTGTTCGACTCCCTCTGTCATCTCTCATGGAGCGCACCGTAACACGGGCCCAGAATGAGTTTCAACCCGTTCGAATGTTGCCTAAAAAGTTTCCCAAATGTCCACAATTTGAAAGGAAAACTTAAAAACTAATACAAACGTATATGAATTAGGTTAACCTCCAAAAAGTTGATTTTCTTATACGTGAACAGGCCTTATAGTCTAAAATCCGACCAAGATGTATAGGGACTACTCACATACGCTGTCATTGTCTCCAGACGAAAGTCATTTACTTTCACCAAGTGCAAATATTTTGCCTGAAATGCCTTTTGACATCCACGGAGTCTTTTATGTCTTTTAAGTCCAAATTGACAGACCTCGCATGAAAAGGGTTAAGACAATTTTCAGAGGGGGCAACAATGGTCCTTTGTCTGGGTTCCCTGACTCTTGACTCGAAATCAAAGGTAGTTTATAAAGTTAAACAAAGCCCCGACGAGGCTTACAGTGGTTTTGTATCTCTACTCAACCCTCATTTGTTGCCTGAGGATTTAAATGAAACGGTATGGTAATCGTCTTCTCCACGGCACATCAGTCTTCTGAAAGGCCAGTGTTTGGGATGCTAATTGCCATCAACCATTGTTTTGCAGTACTACCACTACCCCTCTGTTCACAAGGCAAATAAACTCGAGCGTACTCGATTCTCTACAGGACGCATTTATATGGGAAGTTACAGTCACGAGTCTCTTATTTTGTCTTCCCGGTATAACCCCAACAACAAAAAAAACAAAAAAAAAAGAAAGTTTCAATATCGATGAGATGTGATGTTGAAGGAGTGTTACGGTGGTCAGAGCAGACACGTTAATGTGTTTCAGGTGGTCCTATTTATGTTTACGCAGACTCGTTTGGACGAGTTTGTGGTGCAGAATGAGTGGGCCTGCTGAGCCCCACGGAGAGGGACTTCCACTTCAAACGGACGTGGGAGCGCCCAGACTCCGCGCACTTCAAAGGTTCGGCGCGGTGGAACGCGCTCGTTCCAGGTTGGAGGCTTCCATGTTTCCAATCAGGCACATGTACAAAAAATAAAAATAAATTACCGGATTCGAAGGAAATGCTTCATTATACAATACGCGCGTTATTAAATCCACTGTGGAACAAAAAAAATAAATAAAGTGTGGCGCAGGACACCTTGACGTTTACGTGAAACGTGAACGTGTTCACGGCGTGAGTGCATTTTCTAGTATGGTAATATATATCTAAGTGCGTAATTTATTTATTTATACAAAAGCTTGACCACGTCTCTGAATTGGGGATGGCTTAAAAGAATACATGTCACCAAGAGACTCTCAAAAAAAAAACAGCTAGTGGGAAGCGTTGACCTTTTCTTCTGAGTGGCCTTCTTTTACACACTTACTTTCTATAGTGCTCATTTGAATAGTTGAAATGGCATGCGATCGGCTGAGAAAGCTAATTTTTCAAGCTGAATGGCCTGACGTCCCAGGGCTCGGCGAGCAGGGAGGAGGCGGGCAGCCTTCTCGATGGGTTCAAGTATTCAATAGTCTGCCTCGAGTCGGGCTTTGATCGCGCCGCTGCTGGCGCCTAAAAACAACCAACGTGTCTGCCTATTAGGAGACGGACGAGTCGTGACACATGGTTTACGCTTAGCAATTAGCGACGGAGCCGCTTCCCCTGAGAACTGACACCGCAGAAGAAGAAAAGAAAAGAAAAAAGTTGTTTTATTTATTTTGTTGTAAATGTCGATGGGTAAAAGTAGTTGGATAAAAAAAAAAAATAAAAAAAACTTTTAAAGAGATTAAAAGTCAAGATTCATCGAATTTGCGTCTTGATATAAATTACGCTTTTGGACGTAAGATTCGTGTTACATGGAGATACGATAACACGTCTGCGCGACGTTCTTTAATGGGAGAAAAAGTAATTGGGAGCAGTTTAAGTAGGCAGGTAAAGCAGCGGCGGCCTCCGCCTGGTTCCCTCTCCTGTTGGCTCCGCACTGCGCCCTCCCTCTCCTCCGAGGAGCACTTTTTTTTTTACTTTAATGGATGTAGTCAAAGGGGAAATATCCTCATGATCCCTCCCCAAGCCCGATAATTACCCCTAAATGACTACGATGGCTTGTGTGTTTCAATCTGATTAGAGCCCAGCAGCCATCAACAAACAGCGCGCTACAAGAGGCCCGTCGCGTTATATGGGGTCCAACTGTTGCGCAATACTCCAACGCCATCTCGAATACTTCAGCGTCTTCAAATATAAGATGTGAACCGATGTGTATTAAATGCCAATTCCACATTCAATCAGCCGCTGAAGAAATATATCTACACGTTTATGAAGCATCATTTTGAATACTGAACATTTGTTTTTGTTGGGATTTAACTCTTTAACGGGCCTACACCTGCACCAAAAAGCCGGCCTCTAATGTTTATCTTTGAACAGAGAAACTTTATTGTTGTCTTTGCCACTCACATCGCGTCGGAGTTTGGTTCTGGGGTGGAACACGGCCAGCCCATCGCGTCTCTGATTGGCCGACGCGTCCCCAGCGCCTGCATTAAAGCAGTGCACCTCACTTTGCCCTCATAAAAACATGAGGATACCATAAGAACAGATACGCCGTAGCAACTTCGCGCAATTTTTTTCCACTTCCAAGTTTTGCCCCCACAAATATCGCTCGGACCTGTATGGCCCCATCTGCCGCCATGTCCACTTTAACAGTTGGTTTGAAGACCGAAGACGTCCCATCGCGCTCTCTTCTCGTCAGCCGGAGCGACATGCAGACGAGCCTGAGTCCGCCGGAGGAGACGGCGAAGCCCAAAGTTGCCATTCTCCCGTTCAGCGTCGAGGCGCTCATGGCTGACAGAAAACCGAGTCGAGACTTGTCATCCCACGACCACTCGTCCGTCGCCGGGACGTCCCACGCGCTGGGCGTACGGATGGGATCCCTCTCGAATTTGGATAGTTCGGTTTCTTCTCTGGGCATGGGCTCCTCTTTTTCGGTCGGCGACATCATGAACATGCAGGACGACGTGCTGATCAAACCCGAGAGTCCGGACAGCAAGGACAGGAATTCCTGGTTACAGAATCCTCGTTTTTCTCCCACGCCTCCACGTAAGTTCACGTTTTATTTTACAACCCAACAACTAGCCTACTAATCGGCCTGCTCTTGTTGCGTTTCTCGCATGTCTGGCTCGGTCATTGCGCACTCAATGTATTTCCTCGGGCATGTACTGTAATGGTATTGGCGAGTAGAATAGAAAATAGGCGAATTGACCTAAAAAAATAAGTAATCTGCGGCTCCCGTCTGAGACACTGGGAATCTGACAAACATCCGGTGTTTTTTTTCTTCTCCAGGACGGCTGAGTCCTCCTGCCTGTCCTCTGAGAAAACACAAGACCAACCGCAAGCCCCGGACCCCGTTCACCACGTCCCAGCTCCTGGCCCTGGAGAGGAAGTTCCGCCAGAAGCAGTACCTCTCCATCGCCGAGCGCGCCGAGTTCTCCAGCTCCCTTAACCTGACAGAGACACAAGTGAAGATATGGTTCCAGAACAGAAGAGCGAAAGCCAAGCGACTCCAGGAGGCAGAATTGGAAAAACTGAAAATGGCAGCCAAGCCTATGCTTCCTCCTGCTTTCGGAATTTCCTTTCCCCTCGGTGCACACGTCCCGGGGTCTTATGGTGGCTCCCACCCGTTCCACAGGCACTCTCTGCCGGTGTCACCCGTAGGACTGTACGCTGCTCACGTCGGATACAGTATGTACCACCTTGCTTGAGTGGGGACCCACGGACCGTATCACGCCGTCCGACTGACCGTACGGACACACCGATTCCCTCCAGCAGTGTCAGAGGCGCAAGCCCGTCACTGCTTTAGGCCTACATGTTCACGATGACCTGATAGTAAAGTTTGGACAACAGGACAGCAATATTCCACTGAGTGTGTCAAAGATACGAGACGCCTGTCTTGACAATTCGTGGCGGGCTTGGACTTCAGCCAGATTTAAAGGGCTAAACCAATGAGCGACAGTGGCGCACAGTTTGGTGTTTGCACCAAACAAAATAACAATTCCCAGGTAGGTTGGGTTTTGATTCTGGGTTGGTGACACACTCCAACCCCGTTCACGTTGCATTGATATACGTGATGATGCACACCTAAAGTGGGTCACTAATTGTCATCAAATGCTCTTTTGCTAAATTGGAGAACCACGGCATTTTCTAACAGCACTGTCTGTTTGTTGGAAAGATTCCCTTCGAAAGGGATTTGTGTACTGTAAAATATGTATATTTGAAGAATATCCTCATTTATATTATGACTATATTTGTGACATAAATTAACAATAAATTGTTTATTCTTTTCATGAAGCAGTTGTTCGTTTTGACTGGCACGTTAGAATTGCACAATTCGTTAATCTAATTAAATAAATAGTGTTTCGGCGGACTAGTTTCTCTGCGTTATATTTATTTAATTGCGTGTAAATAATATAACCAAATTGCTTACAAAAAATATAAACAAAAGCAAACAATCAACCAACCAAACAACCATACTTCAATATGTAGACAACACAACCGCAATATAATATCTCACTTAAAAGGCTGTATACTAGTACATTATAGTGATAAATTATTGGTTATTATTTGTTCGGATTTATACAATTTTTAGAAGTAGGCCTAACTGAATGACACGATGAGGAACTGGGCTTTGAATATGAGCATGTCCTATTCCAAGTATCGCAGATAGGTCAACTCACATTTAAGACCAAGTGTGTCTTAAAAAAAAAAACCTTAAGGAAGCTATAGGAAAACACTAATTGTAGGCCCAAGGCCATATTACACGTCACATGGATTGTGTTACGTGGGCGTACCTACGCTATTATTTGCATCAGCACACTCATACTTCGTATGTAAGGTGTGTTTTATGTGGGAGTCAGAGAAAAAAAAAAACTTGTCAAATGTAATTTGGTTGAGCAAACCGTCGGCATAAGGACTACATATTTCTACAGCTGTCTGTAACCCACAGCTTTGAAATCACTGACTCATATTTTGCTGGCGCCAGCAGAATTTATTAGGGGGCGGTGGTGACCAATGTCGACAACTTCAAACTGGTCTAGAAAGTGTTGGTTTTTTTTTAAAGGTAAAATACCAGGTAAAAATACGTGTAAAGTATGGATGAATGGTACGTTTAAGGGCGAGTTTCATCATCGTGTCCATGTATCGTACAAACAGACCAGGTGTCACTTCGGAGAAGAGTAACCATCACAGAACCCAGGTGACTTTCTTGAACACACATTTAGGCACTGGTCATAAATAGGCGTTCATATTTATGTCAATAGCTGCAAATAGCCGACTAAACAAAAATTAGTGATTATGGGGAAATTATAGTCCACCCCGTGACCCCTTTAAAGTGTTTCCTTTGACGTCTCTTCTATTCAAGCAGGGGTTAAATTGGAGTAAAATAATTGCTATAATGAGCAAAGGCAATCTGCCGCAGACGCACGCCGGCTCCAGCGAGGCTATAGCCCGGGGCAAGGCAGGACTTTTATCATTCCTAAAACGTAGTGCCTACATCCAAGGGCCCGAACGTGAAGTGGGCGGTGCCTCTCTCCGCGTTCGGATCAGTGATTGGCGGGAAACAGCGAGGTACCGCCCACTGTACGTTCGGACCCTTGGATCTTACCACCATTCCTCAAATGTCAACGGGGGACGGAGGCGTGCAGCAGTTTGTCTCCCGTGTCAGTCTCACAGTGTGCATGACTGTTGTTCCCATACATTAGGCTGTTTTCTTGGAACAAATGCGTGCAGAACATCGTTGGACATAATTGTGTAGACTATTGACTATATTGTATACAATTGTAGACTATTGTATAGTCTTCAATAGACCTATCCTATTGTATACAATGCTACCATGCAATATTTTGCACACGAATACACACAATATCTCGACTTAAGTCCAGATATGTAACGTTATTATATGTATTGTTAAATAAGAGCTTTACAATATTGCATTCTATAGGCCTATAGCACTAATAGTTCGACTTCATTGTGTCTTGAATCGTTGAAACTCAGCCATACATTTGCCGCTATAAGATGTTTAGTCCGAACAAAATAAGTCAAAATAAGTCCGAACAAAGAAGACCATCGACTCGACCCAAAATAACCAATGAAGACAAATAGGCCACCAAGTCCATGTGGATGATCCCTCTGTTTAAACACGACAGCAAGTGAATACAAAAGAGTGAAAGTTAATCCCTCGCGTTTTTTAAGTCCGGGCTCCTTTGGTTGCTCTGTTTTGCCAGGGGCCAAACTGAAAGCAAAACCCACTTGTTTATATCATTTAAAGATCACACGGGATCGTTGACTCTAGAGAAACACAATGTTGGTTGTCATCATCTCACAGGCGGCGCCAGAGAGGAAAACACGTGTAATTGGGATAACCTGGGCCTACTCGAGCTTCGGGGACAGGTGTTGATGGATTGTTTAGTTTTAACAAAAGTGGATTCCTAAGTGGAATCTATCTGTCATTTCTTTAATATGGATTTAGGCCTATTCACTTGGTCATATTGCAGACAACATAGATTTTCGGTTCCACACGGTCTACTAATTTATGCTGTCTAAAATAGAAGACAAAAAAACTGTACACCTATTTAATGGATACACTATTCATATTTGCACGAATGTAACTTACTGCTGACTGAAAAATAGTTGGCTTTTCATTCAAATCGACAGCTGAATAAGCTATGGTTGCTAAAAGGTACAACATATGAATTAATGTCCACATGCCAATTTGATTGGCACGAACCAAATGGCAATTGTGTGTCCTTTCTTCGCGCTAGGTTAAAAATATCAGCGGTCATCTCAATCCAGGGTCCATGCAGGGTTTGTTTGATCGTTTTTTTCCCCAAATCCAACACTGCCCCCTTCTGTTGAAAGTAGGAGCTGCATCGTTTTAAGGGCCTTTACCCAAGCACGCTCTATCGCTGTTCTATGTATTTTACCATACGGACCGACTTAACGTAACGAATTTTTTTTTTATGTTTTATATTTTAACTATCTAGGTAAATTTAAATCACATATTAAATACGAAGCAAATAATTTATTATTTATAATATTGTGATTATCACACTCATCAAATGTTAAAGTATTAAATCATCAAATGTCCTTAAGGCCTACTGCACAGAGCTAAGCCCAGGATATAATATTTTCTTTACTACATATGAATGTATGCAACTCTTTATTCAAACAATGATGTATTTAGTTTTCTATAGGCCACACTAAAACGAATACAACAACAACAACAACAACAACAACAACAACAGAAATTGGCCTACTACTAATAGTAGTTATACTATCATTAATATAAACAAGAATACTATCTTATTAGTACTCCATTAATGTTTGTGTAATAATAATTTGTATTATTATTATTATTATTATTAGTAGTAGTAGTAGTAGTAGTAGTAGTAGTAGCAGTAGTAGTAGTAGTAGTAATATCATAGGCGGTAGTATAGGCTTTGAAGCGCACAGAGCAATTTGCTAGAAAATTATTTACGAAAAGTATATGTAGGTCGATGTAAACTGCATATGCTACATCACCAGAGCGTTTAGGATAGATAAGATACGGGGAATTCATCGTTTTAACGTAACATAATATCGATAGCCTAATCCAATTAGTCCTAGTTCAATCCAATAACTATATTAATAATTTTACCGTTCATAAGACCTATTATGAAGTTCTTCTTCAAGACCGGCTACATATACATATACATATGCATATACATATGCATAGACATATACATATAGGGTAGGCCCACATATACATAAACATGATATAATGAATCTTCGCAGCCGTTATAATTGGTGAAAAAGCGGTCTTTAAAAGTTCGAGTACCGATGTTCCACTAGAGGGCGTGGGAGTCGCTGTCGACCCTTTGATTTATGTTTTTGGTTTTCCAGAGATTTCCCAACACTGTCGGGACAACGCGGTTCTGTCAATCATTTTAAGTTCACATTTCAAACGAACAAGCGCAATAATTACATGTCAGATTTCATAAATAGATGTCAACTGTTCCCACATCGCTTTGAATGGTCGCCAAATATCATTTCAACGTTGTTTGACTGTATGTATGTGTGTGTGTGTGTGTGTGTGTGTGTGTGTTTGTGTATGTGTTGCGCGGGATAAGTGGAGATTAAGTATAAATGAGATAAACCAATTAAAGCCACTGGTTTGTCGTTAAAAGTGTAGTTAAAAATCTGTCATAAATAAGTTATTACAACCCTGGGTAAAATGATGAGAGTTAGGCATAAGCCGTTAACAACTTGATTAATTCGCCTGCCAGTTGGTGTTTTTTTAGTAGTGCTTTGCTTTCGTAATGAAATCATGAATGCATTAAATTAGCTCAAGTGTGACTGAGACTTACGAGTTCTGGAGGAGTACAAGACACCCAAGATATCTGAATGCCTGAAGCTCAAACGCAGAACGACTGCTGCTTGAACGTTTTTTTCTAAAGTATGTCTACAACTCTCTTGGCACGTCACCGTTTTTAATGGCAATGCTCTGCATCACGTTATGTAGCACAATTAAAACAGACACAAATCAATCCAAACATTTTCCTCTGTCTCAATTATAATCGTTATACTAGTTCATAATTATTAATTTAATTATTGTGGAAGAATGCAATTAATTTACATTCTAAATTAATGTTGGTACTACCTCCAGTGTACGAGCATCAGTGTTGACGGACGGTGGGCCGACGGATCCTCGCTGTAGTTTCGCTTGTACGCCAGCAGATGTCGTCTGGGGGCATCTCGAGCGTCCGTTTAGCGACCTGATTATTTATAGTGTCGCAAACCCTTTTCTTTAGCCTGCCTCCGTCATGGTGTTTGGGCTCTGCCGAAGAAATTTATTAGCAAACAAAATCATTTTAATAATTATCTGTGAAAAGCCAAACGTTTTTTTTTAATTTAGGGAACTAAAAATGAAGGGGAGTCAAGCTACCCTCTCCAAAGACTATACTCACAAGAAGAGTGGTCACGTGCTGTAGGGCTAAAGGTAAAAGGTCAGTCAAGTCAAAGTCAACAGTAATGCGTGTGTGTATGTGTCCGCGCGCGCGCGTGTGTGTGCAGTAGATATTCATTAGCTTTCTGAGTCATGTCCACCTAGGTCTCATTCAATAACTCAAAGCAGGTCATCGAGTGGCTTTAGTTATACTTTTAGGACATACAATTGCCAGACACTGAGGAACATCAGTCTAAAAGTCATGATTTTCTCTGTAAACAATATGTTTATGAAATAAACATATTGGTCAGTTTAGGTCACTGTCCGAATTCAGCAATAAACACAATCTTGTGCGTCAATTAATCCAATCAGTGTCTCAATCACTTCAGTGGGTGCATTGGGAACATGCAGGCTCCCACTTTCCCAAGTAGTCTCACAAATCAGACTTCTGATGTACTTCAGGTGCACTCTGAGTGAATGTGGTGTTTCCCTTTCTTTCCATTAATATTTGTCACTAGGAAGCATGTAGCTGGAGGCAGGCATCTGTAAACACCCAGTTGGCTAACAGCGAACACAAACTAGGCCAGCATTAGTAACCAGTCATTTTGAAAGTGTCTGTAAGGGTTTCAAATCAACAGAGTGGCCCCTGTAGAAATGCACATGTAGAAATACACGTACTAATATTCCCCTCTGAAACCTTCGTCCACTCATGGAATTAGCTTCCCGTTGGGTAGAATAACGTTGTAACGAAGCAGGAAACAAGGCATTACTCTGCCCCTTGCAGTCATCGGTTTCCGGCCCAGGCTCCATGGCGTCTCTCCCCAGAAGATCTGCTTTAGCGCCGTAGGACTGCCGGATCCCAGTCCTACCTACTACCTGAAGGTGCTGGTGTTATTGGTGAGGTTTGAGACTCATGGTATAGCATGTTACATTCCATCAAGGAGTGCGGAAGTTTCCACAGGAAATTAGCTGAATGCCAGTCATTCCAGTGAAAACCCTGAAATAATAAACCTTTGGGAAATGTTTCTGAGCATGGTGCTTTTCAGCTTGCTAAGTTTGGCTGGTCATCACTGAGGAAATATGCCAGAACACACATTATGGGGCAACTATGATGCTAGCTGCCAAGTGTTTAAGAAAGTAATATGCACTGCTGTGTGAAAGAAGACTTTACTCTCAGTTTGTGTGTAAATGTTTGAATTGAACATCTCTCTCACCTCTTTATCTGACCTTATAACCAGCAGTAAAACGACTGTGAACACAGAAAAAACATATGGCTCAGTTTTTAAATACTTGGCTCCGGAAAGCAGGAAACGCATTTGCTCATAGTCATTTTTGTTTACATTTATTTCATAAACACACACATTTCAGATCTTGTACCCATTTTACATGACATTCTATCTTGCATGTTGTCTATCCTGTACAAGTCACTTGGTGTCACGTTGTATAACAAAGCCGGGGGCGTGTTTTCTCCACTAGTGGAGCCCATGAGTAGTAACGTATGCACAGGTAAAAGCAGGAAGACTCTACCAGTCCCAGTCGCATTGTCCCAGCTGCACAACCTCCAGACGGTAAAACAAAACGTGTGTTGTGGGCATGGCAACGTGTGAGCGTGTGCTGAGGCTACTTGTGGGCGGAATATACGGAGGACTCATGCATTGCATTGAACTCTACATTGAACGCTGCGGCTCAGCGTTCTTCCACCAGGAGCTGCAGTCTGTCCTCCCCGTAGCTCGGAGAACTGTGTCCGGTGTCGATGGCCTCGCAGTCATCCGTGAAGAACACCAGGTCCTGCAGGTGGACACAAGCAGGGACATTGAGTATTGTGCCCACTTCCCATGCAGACCACTGGCCAAGCGAATGGCAGGTGAAGGCTGTCCTACCCGGTAACACACTCTGCTGATGATGCTGTACAGGTAAAGGCTGTCCAACCAGGTAACACACTCTGCTGATGATGCTGTACAGGTAAAGGCTGTCCTACCCGGTAACACACTCTGCTGATGATGGTGCACAGGTAAAGGCTGTCCTACCCGGTAACACACTCTACTGATGATGCTGTACAGGTAAAGGCTGTCCTACCCGGTAACACACTCTGCTGATGATGCTGTACAGGTGAAGGCTGTCCTACCCGGTAACACACTCTACTGATGATGGTGTACAGGTAAAGGCTGTCCTACCCGGTAACACACTCTGCTGATGATGCTGTACAGGTAAAGGCTGTCCTACCCGGTAACACACTCTGCTGATGATGCTGTACAGGTTCTCCAGTTTGCGCCTGAGAAGGACGATCCGGGGACGGTCTTTGCAGTACTGATTCGGGTGGTTTAGGACCACATACAGGATGTCTCGGAGCTTGGCCGTGATGCAGGCATTCTAGGGTGATAGGGAAACAACCGATAGAAGCATAATGTGCAGGATAACATATTCACAATCAAGCTATTAAGGAAGTGGCTTCTGTAGCAGGAGGGATTCTAGGATTTAACCTTAAGGTGTGTTGAGTGCTTAGCCCCACATAAGATGTACAGTTTGTTACATCTACAATGGTTTATTATGTAGGCTACCCACTAGGGGAGAGGACATTCAGGACGTTGAAGGGTTAGATCTTAATATCCATGGGTTATTTTATAGCTTCGACTCTGTTCTGACATTGTTTTCTTTCTTTCTCATTTCTTTCACTATCAACCCCTTAACAGTTTGGATGGAGCCTAAATAAAACTGGTTTACTTGATTTGAGAGAAACGTCTCAGGGGGGATAAAGCACCAATATATCTGATCTAAAACCTCCCCTGTCGTGTCGCTTACTACACGAAAGGTTCTTTAACACTAAAAAAGGTTTCTAAAGGTTCCTGATAAAAAGTCGCGGATGAACTTGTCTTTTTTCTTTTTAGTATTGGCCATTCTAGTCCCTTTCTTTCCCATTATGGTAATTTATTTCATTTTCGTTTCCACGTTCAGTGGTAATACTATGGAACACCGACTAGGTCCAAACTGGACAGATTTCATCACATCAAGGTGTAACAACTTACGTGGATGTCGATGAATATCGAGGGCAACACTTCCGCGCAGGTTTTCTGCAATCCAAGAACACAGGGGTCGAGGGGAAACAGATGAGATGGTTCCCGACACGCAGACAGCCAGATATGCAGTTCGAGGTCAACATAAACTGTCTTACCGTGCGATGGTAGGTGTGGATCTTATTCAGCAAAGCCATCGTTTCTTTGCCCAAACCGAGCGCTCTGGAGTAGCAGGTCGGCGGCGCAGCTTCAGACCACACGCTGAGAAAGCACACAGCGGCCACAAGTGCAAGTCTCATTCTGTTGCGCTGGCCAGGCGAGACGTTACTGGGGTCTGGGGAGCTTAGGAAGTATGTGGAGCTGGTTGTTCTGTGCCGTTTTTAAGATGGAGTGATGGGGGTGGGGGTAGGATACACTGACGTCGAGGCTGTTGAGCAAAACAGTTCTGGAGGCACCTCACCATGGAGTGAGCCTCATTAAGTCTTTTATTTTTATTTGACAATTAAAAAAAAAAAAAACCTGCCTACACAGAGTAGAAATGACAGCACTTGAACTTTCCAGAAAAAAAATTGTTTATTAGACAATGTGGCCCATATCCTATTGATATACGTTAGTGGCCTATTGCAAAGATGTAAGGCAGTTACTTCAGACTGCATGGACTTAAGCTTTCAGTCACTGGATATAAACATACACATAGCGGGAGGAGCATGTTCACAAACAATGACCATCGTTCTGTACAATACATGTGTATAGTCAATCTACATGTGTGGTTTAATCACTGAAACAGCTGCCTTATAAAAACATAACCACAACTCAATAAACAACTTCCACCTAAAATACCCCACATCTGTGGAGGTATTCTTCACGCATCACGAATGTCACTGGGAGGGCGTGCAGCGGTGGCCTCCT
>OMKQ01046305.1:0-13585 GCA_900302335.1 Phycis phycis
TCAATGCTGTGGGCTCTACACTTCATGGTTGAGCATCAGACTGCATCATGGTTCCAGACCATAGGAATGAGCAACCACCACATCCCTCCCTCTCTCTCTCTCTCTCTCTCTCTCTCTCTCCATCGATAGAATAACTTCTCATCCATGTCCATGTTCTTAATCCTCATTTAGTTCCTTTTTGAGTCCATTGCTTGTTTTTCATTAATTGGTTTTGGGACATGATTGGCATCCAGCACTTAGGTTGAGTTCAGAGAGGAGTAGAGGAGACAGAACATTGTACCACGGCCCATGTGTAGTCGTCTTATACTCGTACAAATCTATGATACTTAATAAATAATGGAATGATAAAAGATTCTGATGAGAGATAAATAAACTATTCCCAATTTGTTATGTTGAAAGGACAAACAAGGTTTTACTGAAATGCAGTAATAATGAATAATGCAGACAACACGGCCTTTTATTCTCTGATAATGTTGGGACTTTTAAGTGATGGGCATTTTTTACACAGGCCATTCAGATGAAATTTCATGGACATAAAATCTATACATTAAGGTTTTGATTAAATACGCTTTTAATCATATGTTAGAAACGTGTGTTTCTAAGCCTGTGCTGTTCAAACTAAAAATAAGTCTGCCTTGGTAATTCAAAAAAGGCTTCAACAAATGAACAGTCAGTTTCAGTGCAATGAGATATGTGGCTAGGTAGTAAAAAGCAGCAACAGATAAAAAGATTAAAGGGATACCATCACACTCTTCTTTCTAATACAAGAGAGTACTGCTTAATCTGCATGTTGTGTTGTGTTGCAACATTTTAGTTTTTCCAGTGGAAACAGAGTTGATATTGCAGAGCAGTTCTGTCTTATGTTAAAAAGACTTTGGAGAATTGGTGAGCGTTAGGAAAAACACTCCCTGAGTATTTATTGCTGAGCAGCATGCTTCCATCATTCTCACGCCGTATTAGCTGGGTCCCACCGCAATCAGGGCTGCTGCACTGTCTAGGATGACATGTTCCACAACTTTGTCTGCTAGCATAATTCTGACATAATTTAGCATTCTGAGAACCATGTTTAATTTACAAATTAACCTCACACGCACCACATTTAAACTATGGAAACACACAAGCAAACTAGACACCGGTATTGATAAGTATATATTATGGTGTGACCATATGCAGATGATGGCAGATTGTCAGAGTTATGAGTGATGTCAGTTATGTTTCAGAGATGACAGGGAGAAAAAGACTCTTTGCTCTAAGCAACCTGAACCGGTGTTTTTAATATTCCAGATGCTTGAGGAAATAAAAAAAATGTGTGAGTACAGCGCTATGGTTTTTAAGGTTCATTTATTGTTAAGTGCTAATCAAACATATTTTACCCATGGGCAAAAAAGCGCCAGATCACATGCTGTCTTATTAACAGTGCACAGAACTGTTTTTTGCTGGTAAGCTAATGTGGTTACCGTCTACTTAAACACAAACGGATGAAGCCTGTACTGCTTTGAAGGAATGTAAAAAAAAAAAACTCATTTGTTTTCATGTCATTGTGGAAAATGTTCAGCTTGTATTTTTTTCCTGTGGGTGGGGTCATAGATTCTGGGGCTGGAATGATTAGCTGTGATCACAAATTTGGAAAAAGGCTATATTCTGGAAAAGTTCATCATTTTTCAGTGGACATGAAAATACTTGGGCACACGTTATGCTTTGTACTATTTCAGCCTTTGGATTGGTAATGCATTGGAAAACTGCATGCAATTCCTCCTCAAGTCGAGGTCTCATCAGAAGTACCCACAGTGCTTTTTCTGCAGGGCCTACATCTCCATCACGCATGACCACAGATGTAGCACTGTCATCTGATTTGACCCCAAAAAACCAAACTAGATTACCATCAAAGCCTGTAGGTACTTTTGATCAATGCTGCATGTGAATAGGATGAAGTATGAGAATAACAATAAGAATTCTACTGGAAAGACCAACTCTATGAGCTAGTGCTGTTTCTAACCTGCAGATTAACATGTCAAGTGGCACTGTATGTGACGTGACATGGAAAAATAACCGATAACACTTAAGCTCAGAAGGTTGGCTCCGATATTGCCTGGATTTATGATTTTGCGTCTTTTCTGGGTTCTTTTTGTGTTTTCCTTCCCTATCCCTTCCTCTTCACCCCTACCCTGAATCAGAAACTAGATATTGAGCCCCGGCATCTGAGCTCCTCTGAGGGGAGCACAGTGGATATCCGACCCCCCGGAGATGGGTGCGAGTCAGAGGAGATGGAGCCGGAAGAGTCCCTGGACCCGGAGGCCTGCTTCACTGATGGTGAGGTGGAAGACAAGGGGAGACAAGGGGGAGGTTACTAGTTGGAGTGTGGGTGTACTCCCAAGAAGAATAGCGCTGATTATCTGATTGATCTCACTCACTGCTATACTAATACTTGGTATATTTTCCTCACTGAAAATAGAAAAATTATCGAAACATTCCGATAGAATTAAATAAATCAGAAGTTCTTACACAAAAAGAACAAAATCCAGTATCTCTGCCTGTCACATGCCTATACTAAGCCTGTGCAATAATTTAATTTGACCTGAATAAAATGTTATCTACCGACCCGGCTACCTGTGTGCAGTCTGTCCAGGCACTGCGCATTACCGGAGTCTTCCACAAGGCTAGGTAGACCTATTGCTAAAGTTAGTGAGTGAGACATGTTTAGGGGGAGTGGCTTTGGTGGGAGGCCAGAAGGGAGGGGTGGGATTTTCGGTTGGATACTTGATGAACTATAGCTTACTCAGGCCAAATTGCCTACTCTAGATTTAAGAACCCAGCTTTATAGTTTTTATTTTTCTTGCCTTGCAGGTTGTGTGCGCAGATTCCAATGTTGCCAGGTGAGTGTGGAGGAGGGGCACTGGAAGATCTGGTGGACACTGAGGAAGACCTGCTTCATTATTGTGGAGCACAACTGGTTCGAGACCTTTATCATCTTCATGATCCTGCTCAGTAGTGGAGCACTGGTAAGATGGTGTTTTTTGAGGTGTCTGAGTTGTGTGCATTTCCTGTGTGACAGTGTGTGTTTGCCCACACATATTTGTGCCGATATCTGGAAAGTTGACGGTGGTAATTTCCCCCACTCTCCCTTTAGAACAACTTACTTCCTCATCTCCTATTGTTTTATGCATAGTGAATTCAGATACATGTCATTAAGGAGCAGTCACGGGTAAGTCCTCTCGCTCAGGGATACCCATAGGTTAGGCTGCAGGGAGTTTTAGCCCAGAACATCTTAGATGGAAGGGAAACACCCGAGGCACCTCCATACCTTCTGACTGAAGACAGCTTGTTTCGGCAGGCATTTGAGGACATCTACATCGAGCGCTGGAGGACGGTGAAGACGATGCTGGAGTTCGCGGACAAGGTCTTCACGTATATCTTCATCCTGGAGATGCTGTTGAAGTGGGTGGCATACGGTTTCGTCAAGTACTTCACCAACGCCTGGTGCTGGCTGGACTTTCTCATTGTTGATGTATGTATCAAACTAACCAATCACATCCAATGTGCCTGCGCTAACACGAGCGGTCGCCTGTTGTCCTGTTTGATTCTTATTTTTATAATGCATTTACTTCCAAACATAGATGATTTTTTATGTAATTATTTATTGTCCTGATTTCCCCTCTTGGATCAATAAAGTGTTATCCTGTCTTAGTCTTGTCTTAGTTGTGCTTATATTTTGTTAGCAGAGCTTAGCTACATTTGCTTTTGTCTAATGCTGGAATAGTTTATTTTATCTTATCTTGGATAAAAAAAATGTGCTGATTGAATCTTAGCATTGGCAGTTTGCAAATATCGCTAACATTGTTATCCTTAATAAAAATATACTATCATCTTCAGCTGTATTTGAATTACCTAGCTGTGTGTGCTGCAAGCATGTTGTAGCCTGGTTCATAACCACAACCATAATACTGCATAGTCATGAACTGCTGGTAAAATAAGCAAAGAAAACCATGTTTTGCCAAAAAGAAATTCTGTTTACATTGCCACTGTTGCTGCTGTTAGACAGACAGACAGACAGACAGAAGTACTTTAATGATCCCCGAGGGAAATTGCATATTATAATACATTAGCGACACTAGTGACAATAGTGGCGACTTTTAAACTATATGGAACCACTATAGGGCCTAACAGTAAATCAGGTTTTATTTTGTCTCACCTTCTACCTCTCCCACTGTCTTCAATTAGGTGTCTATTGTTAGCCTGGTAGCTAACGCACTGGGCTACTCTGAGCTGAGTGCCATTAAATCTCTGCGAACACTGCGCGCCCTTCGACCCCTGAGGGCCCTTTCCCGCTTTGAGGGCATGAGGGTAAGTACTGTGGTCAGGTACCATGAGGATGTACCGTGAGGTTGGCCTAGCTAAACAAAATGGCCTCTATTCAATTAAAGAAGCATCCGTTCCACTGTTGATGAGGATTCACTATAAATACGTTTGGTATTGACATTAACCATGCAGATTTAGACCATTCAGTTTTTGTTATTGGAGCATAATGATTGACATATTATCAGTTTATATCAGTTAGAAACCTCGAACTCAATATTTGTGCTACAATGTGAAAATGTCCTAAAGTTGGATTTATAAGCGTTATATACATAAAAAGTTGTACAAATATGGAACATACATTCTATGTGCTGTACAATTGCAAACATTCTCTGATGCAGTACACATCTATTTGCCAGGTATTCAATTTGGATTGGCATGCCAACTGAAATGATATCTAATTAAATATCTATTTAGAGTGTTTGGTGTGATGGCCACTTTGGAAGTAAATAGATACTTTTAGAATTCAGAGGATTCATTATATCAATAAGTCTATTCACACAGAAGCAGCTATTGAATACATTTCCTCATGCAGTTTTAATTTCTAGTTGAGGGCTCCGAAAACATTTCTCTGCATACTTTGAGAAGTATCCCACAGTGGCCCCGGGAGCTCAAGGCATTGCAACTCAAGAAAATACATGCAAACAAACAAAACACAAGCAAATTTAGCCAACATATGCATCAATTTGACAAGGCAACACATTACAGAAACATGCTGCACATACCTCAAATGACAGCGTAAGTGTTTCCGGAGGACGCTTAAATGTGACGAACACGTCTGGACAGGCTTGTTCTTGCCGCCATGGTTTATTGCTCATGACGTTACTGAAGTCGGCTATCTGTCAGTGGAGATGGAAATGAGCTAAAAGTGTTTTCGGTTTATTTTAACATTGCGATCGCATGATTCAGATGTTATTGTGGTGTCCAGACGTGTTTCGTCACTTAAGTGTCCTCTGGAAACACTTCTGTTATCATTTGGTGTCATTGCACGAGTTTCTATGAGGTGTTGTGTCTGCATTGTGTTGCGTCTTGTGAATTTGCAGCGCATTTTCTAAATACTTTGCATGTGTTAAAATTGATTATTGATGAGGTTTTGTTTTGTCTATTTGCGTGTTTTCTTAAGTTGTTAACTTAATCTGCTTGTGTTTTGTGCATTTGCCTGTTTTCCTTACTTGCAGTGCTTTGAGTTCTCAGGGCTACTATGGGATACCTAGGTTGCATTCCTTTTGTAGTTCTCCTCTGTGTCGTTTAAATGCTGTTTTTCGTCATTCTGCATGCGTTTCTCCACGTTGTGTCAATGGAATTATTTATGGCTATATATAGTTGTAGTTTTTTCTAACTTTGCTTGTGTGGTGCTCTTGGATCTGTAATTGATTTCTTTGTTGTCTTCTTTCATTTGCAGTCAAACAAAATGTTGTGACTTCATCCCGCCTCTAAGGTTTTTTTCTGTTTTTTCTTTTTTATCTCTCAAATGTGATGTCATCTTTCTTTCCAACTGTCTCCTGTTTGAATCTGTTGAAATCGCTCCTTATTTAGAAACACATTTAATGTAAAGAGAAGTGTTCGCAGTTTAGTTGTGAAATTCAGAACGAATAACATTAGATATAGGCATTCGATACACAGGTACACAGGGGTTAAACCTTTAAGTAGGTAAAAAACTATTTTTACAATTTTAATTTAGCATTCAAAATCAAGTTACATAACCCCTTAGCACAGGGGGTAATACAGGAATTCCGGTTGTGAAAATACTTTTTTATTTATATAAAATGTATCGTCCAAACCAGAGTCCTTTTGAAAAATATCAACAAATTCAAAGCTATCAAAACATGGACGCTAAAAATCTCTGAGCGGACGACAATGTCAACTGACCTAAAGCGTTGTTTCCCTGCATGGGCGGCCGGACTCTTCCCCAGGTGGTGGTGAACGCTCTCCTGGGCGCCATCCCCTCCATCATGAACGTGCTGCTGGTCTGCCTGATCTTCTGGCTCATCTTCAGCATCATGGGCGTCAACCTGTTCGCCGGCAAGTACTACCACTGTGTCAACACCACCAACAACGAAATCTTCCCGGTGAACGTGGTCAACAACCGCAGCCAGTGCCTGGCATTGGCCAATGACAGTGCCCGCTGGAAGAACGTCAAGATTAACTTTGACAACGTGGGCGCCGGGTATCTGGCCCTGCTGCAAGTGGTGAGTCTCTGTGGCGGTGCGTAGATGTGAACAAAGGTTTTTCTTAGGTAACACGATACAATAAGGTTAATTTTAACTAATTAACTAACGTTAGTTAATGCAGTAGTAAACATTATTATGTAGCATTAGCATAGGGGTTCAGGGTAGTGGGCAAGGGTTAGTCCATAAACCTCTTAAATAATGTATACATTAATACCTTGGTTACCATGAACACCATTAACTTAGTTAACATGAACGCCATTAGTAAATTGCGAGACAATTCGTTAGTTAATGCTTTACTTAATTTTCAGTTCACTTACTTTATTATTGCATTAACTAATGTTAATCAATGGTTAATTTACATACCCTTAATGTAAAGAGTTAACAATTGTATTCACATCAAGCTCTTGAGCATTTAGCCGAGAGTAATTGTGCTAAATGAAGAACCACGATGGTTGGCAGTGGATAAAGTTAATGAAGCTAATCGTTAGAGAAAGAACCACTCCATCCCCTCTCCCCCACTCCCTCTATATCTCTCTCCCCTCCTTCTTGTCTCTCCTGTTCTCCCCTGAAGGCAGTCTCACCCCCTTGTTCTTCTCTCTCCCGCTCCTAGGCAACGTTTAAGGGTTGGATGGACATCATGTATGCTGCTGTGGACTCGCGCAATGTAAGCACTCTCTCTCTATCTCTCTCTCTTTGCGGTTTGGGAGGGACAGAATAAAGCGGTTTCTAATTTAAGAAGCATGAAGAGCGATATCACACTTGACCTCTGTAGATTATTAGCTCCTAAGGCATTGGCTAAATTGGCCTGTTGCTAAGACAAGACATAATTTGTACATGTAAAATTAACCTTCATGGTATTAATGTTACTTAAGCAATGTGATATATTGACATTTGTTGAACAGAATACATTTGTCATATTTGAACGTTTAGCTAAATTAATATTTGTTGAACTTACATTTGACTAGTTTACGTTTCATAATAAAATGTATAACTTGAGATCAATCCACCATTTGCCCTGGCTGCAGTTGGAGGACCAGCCTCAGTATGAGGCAAACCTCTACATGTACCTGTACTTCGTCATCTTCATCATCTTCGGCTCCTTTTTCACCCTCAACCTCTTCATCGGTGTCATCATTGACAACTTCAACCAGCAGAAGAAAAAGATGAGTATTAAATTTTAAAAAAGTCAATCGCCATGGATATCACTACTGCTCTCACACTAACAGTTTTGAGTCTGAAATGTAAAGTTTTCGTTATTATAGATTGGCCGACTTGTCGCAAAATGTATTTATAAAATAATATTTTTCGTGTGCCACTGAAAAGAAGTGGCAGTAGCAACATTCCTGCTACTATGACAACTACGCCTTTCAGAGAAGTTGTTAGCAAAATCTTGTGTGTGGCAAAGGTTTTGCCATTATGTATAATCACACAGTACATTCAATTTACATCATATATATATATTGTACATGGGGTAGCGCCGTGTGAACAAAGTGAGCCCCCCGCTATGGGCCATGAGGGGAACTCGGCAGTCTTTTCAGGAGCCATCATTTTCCCTTTCCGGCAGGAGAAAGCCTGCGGTGACCAGGGACGTTTTAGAACACTGTCACCCAATGAGTCACCGGCAGACACGCACGCATGCACATGCACTCAGACGCTCGCACGCACACACTGTGTCACGGTGGTAACTAACAACGTCTGAAGAGGAGGTCATGGGGTCCACGTGGAGAGACTGTAAGACGGGCTGTGTGGGTGGAGAGTGCTGAGGGGCCTACTGAACCGCTTGACTCGTAGCATGAGTGCACAGATGGTTGTGTTTTTTCCTGTCTTTCTAGACTATTTCCAAAGAGCCTTCCATTGATGAAATGTTCTTAATTGCTCTAAAGGGGTATTGTTTTTGTCTTGTTTAAAGCAAGTTCAAAGTCCAAGGTCTAAGTCTAATCTCGGCCCATCAGAGTCAAATGAAAGGTTTTCACACGCAGTACTCTCATACTTTTTCTATAAACAACATTTCAGAGGTTCATGGTTGTGACCAGATTGTGTTGGTTTCTTTTGCGCCTTTACTTTGGAGGTCAGGATATCTTCATGACGGAGGAGCAGAAGAAATACTACAACGCGATGAAGAAGCTGGGCTCCAAGAAGCCCCAGAAGCCCATACCCAGGCCAACAGTAAACCTTTATATTGCAGACATGAAGATCTGACCAATGCTGAATAGTCTATTAACCTATTACATTACAGTGTATTTGTTGCACAATTTGCATCATAAATGGTACATATGTTGCATTCCGCTCACACTCATATTACACTTCACTATAGTCTCACAAATCACCCTTTAGATTCATATCTTAAGTCTTAAGATCCATGTATAAAGTCTAGTGGCAGACAAGCTTAAATCTGGGCGAACGGGGCATGTCACTTTCTGTCACTGCATATTTGTTTCAACCAATCGTGTCACTGGAGGAAGGGATCTGTACACGTAGTGGTGAACGCAAACTCGGCCAGCATTAACACTAACATTAGCATTAGCACTTTTTCCATACATTTCGAGATTGAGAAGGTATGGAGCATCTAAAACACATTCAAAAATGTTATTTTGTGTCCATTCCGACATGACACGGTAGTCGGAGACATATTGATAGACACTACATTGGCCTTTGGATTGTATGTCACCAACACCATATTGGAAAGGCCAAGACATTGATGTATCACTGCAACATGGCCGAAACATTCAACGCAGCGTCTATGTATATGTCTATGGTCTGAACACCCTAACCACTCCCATATCATCCTGTCAAAATACAGATTGTTAGGCAAATCACGTAACCCTTCAAGCCTCCCCCTCTCTTTCCCCCCCCTTCAGAACGCATTCCAGGGCTGCGTGTTCGACTGCATCACCAAACAGGCCTTCGACATTGTCATCATGATCCTCATCTGCCTCAACATGGTCACCATGATGGTGGAGACGGATGACCAGAGCGCGTACATGGACAGGGTCCTGTACTGGATCAACCTGGTGTTCATCGTGCTGTTCACGGGCGAGTGCGTGCTGAAGATGGTCTCCCTCCGTCACTACTACTTCACCATCGGCTGGAACGTGTTTGACTTCGTGGTGGTCATCCTGTCCATTGTTGGTGAGGAGAAGGAGGCCATTTTGTTTTTCCTGTGAAAGGGGAAGTCGGGAACAAACCCCATAATCCCAAAGTCACTTTTTTTATTCATTTATTTTATCATTCATTAATACATAGGACAAGGTGTTACTATCCCTTGTGCCATCATCCAAGGTAAACACATGTAGAAGCCCAGCTCAGATAAGACCAAACACAAAACAAGCGAGTGATATAACCACCATCAGGTGCAACACCATAGCAGACATCAGGCTACACCATCATAAACCTACAGTCATTCCTCAGGTGGCATCATTCACCAGTTACCGAGCCTAGCCAACAGCGGTATGCAGCACGTCATTGGGGTTATCAAGTGGGCACCTTCCTTAACCGGTGTTGCGTTAAATTAGGCCCACAACACCTCAAGAAGGCTTAACTGTGTATTCCAACATCCTGGAAACACACCCCTCTATGCCACCATCTCACAATTCCCTCTAACCCTCACCATTTAACGCCTGCCATCAACCTAGCTTAGCCTTGCCCTTAACTGGAACCCCAACTACCAAGCTTCCTCCTGAGCCATAATCACTCGCTTGTGCTCTCTCCGCTGCTCGTGATATGTTTTTTATCGCCAGTTTCAAGCGCCAGAAGCGAATGCCCAACTCCGTTAGGAGTGCAAAAGCGGACTTTGCCACAAAACCTCGGCAGCCAACTTCTACCGGCCAACCATGGGCGCTGCACTTCTAACCACTGGATCCTTTGACTGAATTAGAGTCATTTCCGGTCTAAGCTGAGCACACTTGTATTCCTCTGTCAGACTATATATCGGCAACTCTAACATGCCCTTTCCATACAAGGCCACACTGCTCAGACAGCGTGGGGCTCCAAGCCATTTTCTAATGAATGAGTCAATCAACCTTTCTAGTTTTTCTACTTTGATATGGGAACTTCATACGCTGTCAGAGGCCACATCAGCCGAGGCAACAATCCAAACTTACTTGGAAGCCCTGATCTGTCTATACATGAAATGGCTTGAATCATTTCCTGCCTCAACTCCTAACATTGACCCTAACTTTTGACCAGTTTCTCTATCACCGTTGGCACCACTTCATCATGAAATACCACTTTCCCTTTAACAATGGAAATACTCCTAGACTTACTTGGCTTCACTTTCATCCTAGCCCACTGTAGATTACTATTTAGTGTATCTAGTAGCCTCCTAGTACATGGAGCTGTTGACGTTATAGTCATCATATCATCCATGTAAGCCCTGATTGGTGGGAGGCACAGCCCTCCCTGCAACCTCTTCCCATCCTCCAGCTGCTGCCAAGCTGTAGTGTACTCTGCTGTAGTAAAACAGAGTTGAATGTACAGAAATAAGCTTTAACTAACCTCTTTATCTGGCACTCTAAAGAAATCAATAGCCTTCCATAACAGACTATGCGGTACTGGGCGGCAGTAGCTCAGTGGGTTGAACTGGGTGGACAGAGCGGGTCGTCCACTTACCGTAGGGTAAGCGGTTCGATCCCTGTGATCCCCCTCCTCCTCCAACTGTCCACATGCCGAACCCCACAAATGTACTGATTGTAAGTCGCTTTGGATAAAAGCGTCTGCTAAATGCCCCTTTATTTATTTACTGAACCAAACTCATTTGCCAGATCCAGAAATACAACATGAAGGTATTTTTTTCCCATGCCTAGCTGGTGCACTCGAAGCACCCGGAGAAGCCTGGGATTCCAGCCTTTTGCACTGTAGTGTCAATCAACCTATTCTTCTCTAAGTAACTAGAGAGCCTCTATGCCACAACACTGAAGAAAACCTTTCCTTCAACATTAAGAAGAGGCCAAAAATGACATATCTCTACAGAGTCTCTTTCTTTGGGAATGAACATTCTCCCTGCTCTACACCACACCTTAGGAATAACCTGTTTCTTCCAGACTACCTTCATCAACGTCCATAGAAACCTCAGCACATGTGGCGCACTCTTGTACAGCCTGTAGGGGACTTCAATGGGCCCTGGGGCTTCAGAGGCCCTTCAGATAGCCCACCACCTTGGTGGGCTACCATCACACTGTCTATCCATCCAATAGGTGGAATATCGGGGGGGGGTAGCTCTCTACACCTTCTAAAATTCTCACACTGGACGGCAAGTGCCACCACAAGTATTAGATATTTTGAGGCAACTCCAGTTACAGCGGCGTCTGGTACCGCCTGAATGGGCCCATCCTGTTGTTGAACTCCTCCTTGTTTCCTCCGCAGGTATGTTTTTGTCAAAGGTCATCGAGAGGTACTTTGTCTCGCCGACACTGTTCCGCGTCATCCGTCTGGCACGAATCGGCCGCATCCTACGCCTGATCAAAGGCGCCAAGGGAATCCGCACGCTCCTCTTCGCCCTAATGATGTCGCTCCCAGCCCTCTTCAACATCGGGCTCCTCCTCTTTCTTGTCATGTTCATCTACGCCATCTTTGGCATGTCCAACTTCGCCTATGTCAGACACGAGGCGGGCATCGACGACATGTTCAACTTTGAGACGTTCCCCAACAGCATGATCTGCCTGTTCCAGATCACCACGTCGGGCGGGTGGGACGGCCTCCTGGCGCCCATTCTGAACAAGCGTGAGCCCGACTGTGACAGCCAGCTGGAGCACCCGGGCAACCACAACAAGGGCAACTGCGGAAACCCCTCAGTGGGCATCTTCTTCTTCGTCAGCTACATCATCATCTGTTTCCTGATCGTGGTCAACATGTACATTGCCGTCATCCTGGAGAACTTCAGTGTGGCCACGGAGGAGAGCGCTGAGCTGCTGAGTGAGGACGACTTTGAGATGTTCTACGAGGTGTGGGAGCGCTTCGACCCCGACGCCACCCAGTTCATGGAGTACGCCAAGCTGTCGGAGTTCGCCGACGCCCTGGACCCACCGCTGCGCATGCCCATGCCCAACAAGATCCAGCTGATCAGCATGGACCTGCCCATGGTGAGCGGCGAGCGCATCCACTGCCTGGACATTCTGTTCGCATTCACCAAGCGCGTGCTGGGCGAGGGCGGTGAGATGGACGCGCTGCGTGGGCAAATGGAGGAGCGCTTCATGGCGTCCAACCCGTCCAAGGTGTCCTACGAGCCCATCACCACCACGCTGCGACGCAAGCAGGAAGACATGTCGGCGCTGGTGATCCAGAGGGCCTTCCGGTGCTACCGCATGCGCCTGGCCATGAAGCGGGTGTCCAAGCTCTACAATGAAGAGCAGGCAGGTGTCGAGGACCCGGACAAGGATGTGCTGGTCATCGGCAAGCTGGTGGAGAACTCCATGAGCTCGAACAAGGCGGACATCACTCTGTCGTCGGCGTCGCCACCCTCCTACAACAGCGTGACCAAGTCGGACAAAGACAAGTATGAGCAGGAGAACCAGGAGAAGTAGAACAAGGAGAAGGACTTGCATGGCAGGAGGCAATAGAAAGTGAATCTGATGGGGGGGTGATTAGAATAACATTATGGATGGGGTGAATTTGTTCACGATGCTTGGAAAGACCACCAGACAGAAGGGGAGAGAGTGGGACTGTGATGGTGATAGCAGGGGTGGTGGGTTGGGCTTTGTCTGCAAAACACTACCAATTATTTTCCTCCTGTTTGATGTTCATATTTCAGACACCTAAGTGTACCACTGTTGAGTTGTCCATAGCTAGTGCTGCTGCTACTATTCTAGAAATTCAGTGTCTTGAATCTAACAATCACCTTTTTCACCTTCACAGTTTTTTCGGGGGTGGGGTGGGCTTGGCCTATTGCAGTTATTCTTTAGTTATTTTATGAGAATATTTTCCAACCATTGTTGTGCCATTGTGAGAGTGTGGCCATACTTTGCATTGTAATCACATCACCAAGGGAATAAATCAGCCAGTTAATGTCAGATTTTTAACATCATGAGCAACTGGGACATCCAGCAGTAGGATTGGCCACCTCAACG
>OMKQ01046306.1:0-10099 GCA_900302335.1 Phycis phycis
AGGGGTGTCAAACTCAAGCCATGGAGGGCCAGGCCGCTGCATGTTTTAGATGTTTCTCTACTCCAACACACCTGATTCTAATGATCAGATCATCATCAAGCTCCGTAGAATTCTGATAACGATCCATTCATTAGAATCAGGTGTGTTGGAGTAGAGAAACATCTAAAACATGCAGGGACACCGGCCCTCCAGGATGGGGTTTGACACCTGTGGTCTAAAGCTTAATGAGCCAATCATCAAGGTGAGGAGAGGAACTCTAACACACCTGCTTGCTCCTCACTTTGTTTACGTTTCCCAGCAACTGAGGAAGACAATTTCTCTTCATCGCAGAGCATCTGCTCATGGGACAAAACAGAATAAAGAGGGAGAGAGGGACAGAGAGAGCATATTTTACGATCCCTATCATCCAAAGAACAGACAAACTTATTATCATCTACATTCAGTTTTCTCTCACCTCAGTATGCACCCTGGCCTCTGATTGGTTATCTGGGAGGGGTGGGAGGGGCACTGAAAATGTTGGCCCCTCCCCTTCCACTTCCTCCTCCACAATCTCGTCAAGAGTCAGCAACGCCTGCAGCTCTCTTTCTGTGATCCCCCCCTCTCTTCCTCCACTCTGATCCTCTCCTCCCCTACCAACCTCTTCCCCCTGCTCCTCCTCCTCTCCCAGCTCATCCTCCCCAACCTCATCAAGGGTCACCAGCCCCTCCATCTCTGCTCCCAGCTTCCTCTCCTCCTCCTCCTCCTCGCACCTTTTCTCCTCCTCAGCGACTGCCTGCCTCTTTCTCAGTTCTTCCTCGACTTGATCGTCAGGGTAGTCCTCCTCTTCCTCGCTGACCTCTTCCAGACTCACCAGAACATTACTCTCACTCGCCCGGCTCCTACTCTCTCCTGCGTCCGTCTCCTGCTTTTCTCCCACGTCCTGCTGTCTTTGAAGCGCTATGGTTTGCTCCCTGGTTTCCTTCTTCTTTGTTGCTTTTTCGTCTGTCTTGGCATCACTCCCTGTGACCTTACCACCTCTCTTCCCTCTTAGAGTCACCTCCGGAACCTGTTCCTCCTCCCCTCCCACACAGTCCACCACCTGGTACTGAGGCTCCTCCCTCTGGGTGGATTTAGCAGGAGTTCTGGTGGATCTGGTTTTGGTTGGTGCTGGGTCTCTCCTCCGACTGCTCCTTCTCCTTGGACCTGGGGAGTTGGCATGCTCCTCCTCATGGGGTTTATCTTCAACGGAGTCCACCACCTGGTATACCTCCTCCTCCTGGTCTTGCACCCTCTGTTGACCCTCTTTGGCGGCCCTTTTTGAGGTCACAGACACCGGCACCTCCTCTTTCTTCCATCGCCCACTCCTCCTCTTTCCAGCAGCAGTCTGCTCTTCACCCTGTAACTCCTGCTTTTCAGAGCCCACGGCTGGACGCACCACCCCCTCTTCCTCTTCCTTCCTGCCTTGGTCCTGTTTGGTGTGTCTTCCTCCAGGAGTGTCGTCATGTTTGATCTTTCCAACTCTTGCAGGCATGGACTCTTTCTTCGCTAGCCCTTGTCGTGGTCGTCCTGGTTGTTCTGTTGCTGGTGCTTCCTCTACCGCATCGCCTCCGATGGAATCCAACACCTCAAACATGGCTCCCTCCAGACTCTGCTTGTAGTCCTTCCCCGTCGGGGGGTTGCCAGCTTTCTGCGCTGCCCTACCTTTCTTCCCCCTTCCCCTAGTGGCCCTACTCACAGGAGGCACGTCCTTCACCTCCAGCTCCTCCTCCTCCACAGAGTCCAGTACCTGATATGTAGCCACCTCTTCCAAACTAACCCCTTCGCTGGAGACCCTTGGTTTGGCATTGCATGGGGTCACTTTGATGGCTGTTTGGGATCCTTCTGCACCATCCTCTTTCCCTCTCCACTTCTCATCAGTGTTGGTGGGCTCCTCTGTATTGGGTTCTCCTTCTATAGAGTCCACTATGTGGTAAGTGGGCTCTGGTGCCCCCTGGTGTTTGCTCTCTGCCTTGGTTGGACAGCCCTGGTTTTTCAATGGTTCATTGGGCTTCTGTCCGGCTCGTACAGGGGCAGTGGATTTCTCCCTCGTCCATTTGGGTGGCCGTCCCCTCTTCCTGGTAGGGAGCTGAACTCTTTTATCCTCGGCCGCCTCACCTTCCACAGAGTCCACCACCTGGTATTCACCTTCATCTTCCTCCGGATGTGGTTCACCTTGGGGATTGAGGGCCCCAGAGGGAGGGCTTACACCTCCCCTGGGGGAGGAGGTATCTTCCTCCACAGAGTCCAGGATCTGGTAGTCGGCTTCCTCCACCTCGACCGGGTCCCCCGCAGGACATTCCCTCGTCTTGGTGGGTAAGGAGTACCTGGGGGAGCGTCTGGTGGACGGCGGCTTGGTCACTGGGCTGGGGTGACCTCTTTTAGATCGATGTTGTTCCAGTTCAGGAGCCATCTCTGCTTCAGCGAGCGCATTGCTGCTCTGCTCTTTGATGTTCTTCCCCTCCTCAGTGGGCTCCTTGTTAGTCTGCTCCTTCTCTGTGGGCTCCTTGTTAGTCTGCTCCTTCTCTGTGGGCTCCTTGTTAGTCTGCTCCTTCTCTGTTGGCTTCTTGTTCCTCTGCTCCTTCTCTGTGGGCTCCTTGTTAGTCTGCTCCTTCTCTGTGGGCTCCTTGTTAGTCTGCTCCTTCTCTGCCGGCTTCCTGCCGTTGAGTTCATCCTTGTTTCTCTGCATCTCATCGTTGCTCTGTTCCACCTCTGTTGGTGCCTTGGCACTTTGCTCCTCCTTGTTGCTCTGCTCCTCCTCTGTGGGCTCCTCATTTGACTCCTCTTCGGGAGGAGATCCTTCAACACGGTCCATGGGCTGGTGGGTGTCGTCCTTCTTTGTTGATGCATCGTTGAGTATGGAAACAGCTGCATCAGAAACCACAGTTGGGATTTCTTCAGTTGCAGAAGGCATTTGTTCTTCTACCGCTGTCATCTTCTCCTCTTCCAAAACCGTGTCTTTGTCCTCTGGGTCCACCTGAACTGGTTCAGCTTCATCAGTGACATTGGCCAACATTTCATCCTCTTGGGGTTTGAGTGTCTTGCTCTTAGGGTCAGGGAGGCCTGGTGTCTGGTCAGACTGGACCAGGGTTTGGTTTTCAAGTTTTGGCTCTGGTCTTGAATGTAGCATGTGGTCGCTTGTCTGTCCATCTCCCATCTGCTGGTGTGTTCCATCCACCTCTACTCTGTTCTCATTGGGGTCTTCTGTGGAGGAGATGAGCATATCCTTTCCTGGGAGAGTTAACTCTTGCTGGGCCTCAAAAGCCTGCCTCTTCCTCTCTTCTTCGAGAGATGGATCAGTGTGTAAGGTCTCCTTTTCTGTCAGTGACGCTGCACTTTTTACTGCAGAGGTCTCTACTACCATCTTGTGGCCAAGCCTCGCCATGTCACCCTGGTATACAGTGGCTGCTTTCCTCTGTGACTTGTCCTTTGTGATTGGTTGACAGGTAGGAAGAGACTCCACCTTCTCCATGGTTGTCACTTCCTGGCTGGGAGGCGATGGAGGGTGTGTGGTGTTTACAGCTTCAGACACCGGGGCAGGAGATTCTCTACATTTCTTCTGTGGCGTGTTCTGTTCAGAAGAGGAATGGACTACTCCGACCGGAGGATGAAGCGAGGAAGAAGAAGAGGAGGACTTGGGAAGATCTGGGGAGGAGGACACTGTGGCTTCAGACAAGGATGAGGAGCGGGCTGTCACTGAAGAGTTGGTCTCTACTCCTCTAGACGCCGACGAGGAGGTGGTCTTGTGGAGCTCCTCCGGGACCTGCAGGTTCCAAGGAGAAAAAAAGAATGTGAAACCTTACACCTCGACACCACAGCCACGTCGGTACACAGACAGCCGAGACCAGACCCCCACCTCTTTCACCGGGCTCACTTCCTGCCCCGCTCGGCTCAGTTCCTGTCCGACCCTGGCCTGGCGATGCTGGCGGATGGCCGTGGCAAAGAATCGGTACATCTCCTGGCTCAGGACCGGAGGCTGGGGGCCGGGGCACAGGAGCCCGGCCGGGTTGGGGGCAGGGGCACCGGGGTCCACGGGAGCAGCAGGGGTCAGGGCATGGGTTGGTCGAGCAGCGCCTGAAGGGCTGGGTGCTGGTGAGCGGGGCGTGGGCTGGGTGGCTTGGTGCTGATAGCTGAACAACGTCCTCAAATTTATGGTGCACATATCTGACATGAAACGGCTCGCCCTGAAATAACAACATGGCACCGGTTAGATCACTGCATCGCCATTCAATGACGGCAACAGATGCCAACATGAAGAAGATGTTGATATGGTTCATTGTTGATGAGGAGACACTTTACACATAAGAGACTCACCATTGAAACCGTTGTGGTTTGGGAAACCATTGTGTCCTGTAGGAGACAATATATTGACAAAACATATAATATACACACACACACGCAACATGTTGAAGATTATGTGATGATCAAGACATGATCAGGACACACCTACCCATCAACTGCATTGTCGTTTTCCATGTTGAGGTTTGTCAACAGATCGTCCATCCATCTTTTATGAGATTGGGACTGACCCCTACAGATCTGGAAAACCACCTAGAGAGAGAGTGAGAAAGAGAGAGAGCGAGAGTGAGAGAGAGAGATAAGGACAGACAAGTAAACACAGAAATAGACCATGTTATTGTCGTAGGTACACAAATGATACCACAGTATAAATTAAAGTGACCATGTGACGGTACATACAGGACGACACGCTAGAGCACAGGGAAACGACAACAATTTCTTGTTACAACTCTGGGTGCCTTTCCTTCAGATCAGGACCACTAAATATATTAATTAATCAATAGCAAAATTGTGATTGTTTTTATGTCTTGCTTTTCCAATCCCTACTATTTTGAAATGACCACGTTGTGGCACAGCGCCACGGTGACCTTGTTTGAGGAGACCCTTGAGTGGGTCATGTGTGGAGCAGGGTCCGACTGCGGCATGGGTGTTCAAGACGTGCCACAGAAACTCCTCATTGGGCATTCCTGTAGCGTTTAAACAACCAAGCAGAAACACTTTTGCACTGCATTCTGGGAAAGACGTTATCCCCGCGTTTGGGCTTCTTTTTGTCCTTGGTAAAAGTCTTTACTGTCTATGGTAGAAGCTACGGCAAAAAGTTATTTGTTTCATGAGGTTATGTCTGTAAGTATCACTTATTTGTACAGTTTGAGCAATTTCAGTGTCATGTTAATGTGGTCGGACCCTCTTCGGTGACAATGAAAGCAAGCAAGTTAGTTAACGATGTCATGGCATGGCATAGGCATTGAGCCTTGAAAAGCTGCTAGCTTTTGATAGGTCGCGTTAGCCATAGTTCTAGGTTCAGCTAGCCACAACGGAGGAATAGATTGTTTTTATATACAATGCTTGCTTGATGATGCAATGATTGCTTAGGTAAGTTAAATACTGACAAAACTAGTCATCGTGTTTTTGTGTGTGATAACGTTAAAAACATGTCAGCAACGCACATTGTTTGTTTCCATCTAGCACTAAATGTCATTCAAAGTAAAGATGTAAAGAACATTATGTATCCGTGTTGCTTGTTTGTTGAAAACGTCAGTCAACGCAGCAAGCTCAAGCAGCAGTTAGCAAGATGGTATAAGAATACATTTGAGTTTGGTTAATGTTCTCCATGTGTCTTCCTTTCACTGTAGTTACATTCTTCAATATTGTCCAGCGGTCAGAAGCCACATTTACAAAGATGTCCACACCCAGGATGCACACTGCTCCACTGCCCTTTCTGTCCACTGTACACTGTATTTTTATACTACATGACATCCAGGCCTGCAAATGTTTGTTTGTTGGGTAACCTAGTTGGTTAATAATAAAGTTTACTTAACTTTACTACATCAAATAAATGGTCTTTGTGTCTTTATTGAAAATATCCATATTCAGCCATGTATTAGTGTGTGTAAATAAGAAAACCCTTGTGAACTATGCTGTCTGATTGTAAATACTCCTTGTAACTTAAACAAATTTGCTCAACGCCCAGGTGATCTTAAAATCCACACTGCTGATGTGTGGTATAGGTTTGTGGGTTGGTGCATCGTGGAGATTAATCTAAGTCCTTCTGAATGCAAAGCAGTATCAGATCCATGGATAGCCTGGTATCTGATTGAGGTTATGAGACTGTTATGCTTTCCCTGCTGATCTGTGACTAAAACAGTACTGCAATATTTTCGTGTCCAAAATATGCATTGTGCAGTAGCCTAAGTATACAGTGGTAACACTGTAGTATTTGTTATGAATGCAGTTTTTTCGTATCCAAATTATCGCACATACAGTAGTACTACAACTGTGTTGAGGTGCAGTAATTACTGTAGGAAATACTGTTTTGATACTGCAGTACAATAGTCTTTTTTTTCGTAAGGGGACATGTAAGCTATTTGACAATTAGAACAATGCACTGCACAACCCAACATTCTGTAGCTGGCTTTGCGTTTAAACTTAACTTCCTGCTTTCCTATGTTTGGTTCAATGCTAACCTCAATGTACAACCCTTACTTTGACGTAATATGTTAGACCGGATGTTGACAGAAGAAGAAAAGGGGGGTGTTCCCGTTTAGGGACGAAACGCCCATTTACGTTCTGCAGACCGATGATATTGCACGTGTGGGGTCCGACCACAAGGCAGGTGAGCACACCTTCTCGACGACTCAAAGCGTTGAGAAGGTGGTGCAGTCCAGTCGGGGCTCTCAAAAATCCGTGTAGAGTGAGTGTGTAGTGATATTTATTTTCCCTCCCTTCTTTCTTTCTCTCAATTGACTCCACACGGGATAAAATGGTGGACATTCGTGCCGCAGGGCATATTCATAGTGGTGTACCTTCGATGCTATCATCCACCCCACCCATCCACTGACCATCCTGTGGGACCACAGGCAGACCTACCCGGTTAGCGAGGACGATGCAGCTGATGTAGGAGGTGTTCTCCATGGAGGTGAAGATGGTCTTCAGCGCTCTCATGCTGCAGTGTTTCATCTCCGTCAGCAACAGCAGGCCCAAGTTAACACTCTCCTCAGGCACCTACATCACAACACAGACGGCTTTGTCACCGCACAGGCCGTTGTATCACAACACAGACTGCTTTATCACCACAGACTGTTTAACACAACACAGACTACTTCATCACCACACAGACTACTTTATCACCACAAAGACTGTTACATCACAACACAGACTGCTATATCACAACACAGACTGCTTTATCACCACAGACTGTTATATCACAACGCAGACTGCTTCATCACCACGCAGACTACTTTATCACCACAAAGACTGTTATATCACAACACAGACTTCTATATCACAACACAGACTGTTAAACATAAAAGGTAATGAACACAAGACATAATAATAACAAACTTACCACATTGCTCCAACGAAGCATTTGTTTGTACATGTGCTGCTGCAAAGAGCATACGTCATCTGTCATTAAATCACATTCATGAGCTGGAATTACATCACATACATGTTCTGTCCTGACATTAATGATTTCATGATCAGATCATGATGTCACACACACAATGGCATGACCTGACAACAACTAAGCATAACTACAGGTTGTATCTGTGTGTGTGCGTGTGTCCATACCTCTGTTGTAGAGGTACTTGGACACTCCAGGAGGAAGTGGAGGGTGAGGTCACATCCTCCAATAGTCAAAGGCTTGTGGACGAAATCTGAGACAAACCTCTTACACCTCGAACTGTCTTCAAAGTAGATGAAGGCCTGGAGATAAGGGAGGAGGAGAAGATGTGAGGAGCGATGAGATACGGGAGGAGGAGGGGAGTGGGGGAGAGAGAAGGAGACGAGGAGTGTAGGTAACACCATGGAGAAAGGAGAAAAATGGAGAAAGGAGAAATGAGAGCAGGAATATAGCATATACAGGAATATATAGAGAGAGAGAGAGAGAGAGAGAGAGAGAGAGAGAGAGAGAGAGAGAGAGAGGACACAGCATATATATATAGGAATATAACCTCACAACACTTGGTAGCTGGGAGCCACTTGTGGGTGCGGGTGCGTACCCTTCTCTGCAGGGGCAGGATCAGTACGTTGTAGAACACGCGGCAGACATCCTTCTCTGCAAAGTAAGGCCACACCTCGACCATGAGGGCCATGTGGCTGTAACCGCCCAGCGGCAGCCCCGTCACCATCACCACGGTTTGCCCAGGACAATTCCTATCTGCCCACTGCAGGGCAGAACAAGTGAGAGAACGAAAGAAAGAGAGCCTGTGATCCTGCTATACGCTAATCATAACCATAAGTGCTTTCATAGTTGATTTTATGAGTTGGTTAAGCCTTATTGATAAGCCTCATCAATAATCATTGTTTGATGAATGACAAATGAGGGTAAGCCCTAATTTCTCATGAAAAACATTTCTAATGGGATACAGAATAGAGAATTCATTCCTTATTGTAGGCTATATGTATTATTTTCTGTTAATGGTTAACGAGTCAGTCAGAAAAAAGGTCAGGGTAGGCATCTCTAATGGAGAGGCATTTTTAATGTTTAGGTTGCATGCCGACAGACAACAGACATACCTCAACATCTTCAGGTCCGCTCACTGTCCTGTGCGCTGAGAGGTCACACAATAGTGACATTGATCATTAATCACAGTCCACACAGCACAGTTGGCTTCATTCTCATTATTATGAGTCAACACAAAAAGATACCTTCATTATTATGATGATTATTGATCCAAAATAAAGATGGCTTCAATATCGTTACAATTAATAAACACATAGGTGTCATTATTCAACACAGGGTCGTTATTGCTTTGAATTAGAATGATTCATAAGATAATAACCAATGATTACGTAGGGGTCTCACCGGGGGTGTAGAACTGGGGGGACAGGGTGGGGTAGAGGTGGGGCAGGGTGGGCACCACCAACCAGAACGGAGGCTGCAACCCTTTCAGGAAGGGTTTATGACTGATGTTGGTGTGGACTGGAGAGATGGCTTCCATGTCTGGGACGATGCCTGGAGGGGAGGATATCATCATAAACCTTTATTTAAACGCAGCATCAGGTTAAGGGGGGGTGATGTGGCATGGTGTCCACCAGGTGGCGCTGTCGGTGGTCACGTACCGGGACGTATGACTTGGATTTGGTTTTCAAGCTTTAGTTTTGGACGGAAGCTGGACAGCCACACACCGAACCGGTCCGCATCCTCCGTCGTGACAAACTCCACAAATATCTACATGGACACACGCAACTTAATGAAAGTCAGGTTGCCATGAAGGTTAAGGTGAAGCACATGACGTAGAACAGATCAGGAAGTGTGTGTGTGTGTGTATGTGTGTGTGTGTGTGTGTGTGTGTGTGTGTGTGTGTGTGTGTGTGTGTGTGTGTGTGTGTGTGTGTGTGTGTGTGTGTGTATATACCTTGCCCATTAGCAGCAGGTAGACCCTGACTCCTCCGGTCTTGGTGATGCCATCATGGAAGGCCTCCATCCAGTAGTCCTCGTCAGTAGGAACATTGCTTATGTACACCAATCTGTACTCCAGTGAGGTCTCATCATACACCTGAACCACAGCAAGAAGACATTAAACACCTGGGCTGGATTCCAATGCTATCTATAGCAATTTTACTTTTGCTCCTGACCAAAATGTTGAGATGCTCGACAAGAAGATCAATCAGCCGTTGACTCGCCTTGAGCACCGAGGACTCATTTGGCTATGAAGACTGGAGGTTGTGACTGATGACCCAGATCACAGGCGACAGCCACCATTCAGGGCCCCTTTGTGTGGGGTTGTGTGATGAATGGTGTATGTGTGTGTGTTTTACCTTTTCACTCCACGTTAGCAGCTGTTGATAGAAGGCGATCTGAAAGGAAAAGAGAAAACCTCACCACAGCTCTCCAACTCTCCCGCCAGCCCATTAGCTCCCATAGCAACCAGGGAACAACAAGTCACACAGAACTAGTAATTCTTACTGAATTATGTTAAATGAGTGAAGAACATAACCAATACAATAGAAATGCGTATGCATGTGTGTGGTGTGTGTGTGTGTGTGTGTGTGTGTGTGTGTGTGTGTGTGTGTGTGTGTGTGTGTGTGTGTGTGTGTGTGTGTATGCGTGTATGTGTGCATGT
>OMKQ01046308.1:0-11938 GCA_900302335.1 Phycis phycis
AAACTAAAGCATTCATTTCACTATTAACTTATACAGAAACATAACCAAGCAAGTAACAGTGGGGGAGGAGCTGGACACTCTGACGATCGTGGCAGATAGGAGGATGCTGTCCAGGCTACGGTCTATCTTGGACAATGCCTCTCACCCTCTCTTTTCCACCCTGGCCTAGCGGAGGAGTACCTTCAGCAGAAGACTTCTCTCACCGAGATGCACCACAGAGCGACACAGGAAATCATTCCTGCCTGTGACCATCAAACTATACAACATCTCCCTCTGAGTGTCTGCCATTCCCTCCTGTGTGTGGTCACTATCACCTTAGTGGTCACCTCATAACTGGTCATTCGAACTCCACTACCGTACATGCTACGTCTTTGTGTATGCTATTACAAATAGTGTATGACTAGATGTATGTATATTTGTGTATATAATGTATATCACAACATTCCAATGTATATTATTTTGACAGGATTATATTTTATTTTATTAGATATTTATATATCTTTTCTCACAGAGTATTGTAACGAAGGCAATTTCCCTCGAGGATTATTAAAGTACTTCTGTCTGTCTGTCTGTCTGTCTGTCTCTGTCACCAACCGTAGGGTCGGTGATTCGATCCCAATGATCCCCCTCCTCCAACTGTCCACGTGTCAAACCCCACAAATGTACTGATTGTAAGTTGCTTTGGACAAAAGCATCTGCTAAATGCCCCTTTACCTTTAGTTATTTGAATGCTAAATGTTAAATGTCATGCCTTTAAGGAAAGAAACTGGAACAGGAAGTTGGCAATGTTTCAAAAGGGGAATGTTCGGGGAAGGGCATGTTGGATGAAAACGTTTGTAGTGAAAACGTGTTGATGAAAGGGTTAAGGTGAATTAAGTCAAATTATTTTTATTTTATTCAATTATTTGATGATTATCAAAGTAACTACTGGATACATTTGTTTTTGCTTTATTGTAACTTTTCTTCTGGGTTAAAGGATTTCATACTTTTATTAAATCCAAGACTGGGAGCATCAGGCCATTGTTAGTGTGTGTGTGTGGTACATAGCAGTACCTGGATGTTCTCCAGCTGGTACTCCAGGTCGGTCCTCTCGGTCTTCAGTAAGTCAGTCTGTTCCAGAGCTTCCTGGAGCCCCTGAGTCAGCCTGAAGATATGACTCTTCTGGGCATCCATCTGCTGCTGCAACTTAGCTTGCTGTGGTGACACACCCCGACACACAAATTTATGACATCACTGGCACCCTCACTATCTTAGTAGAATGTCACAGTATTTTTGTAAACACAATAATTTTAAAATATACAGTGAAAATCAAATTTAATTTGTTCCTGTTTGATTTGTGAATTGTTCGAAAACACAGTTTTTTTCCCCCATAATAATTAATGTAAAATAGATTCATCTGTTAATAAAATAACAATTACATCTTTATCACTTCTTTATTCTTTAGAATCGTACATATTGTCGATTTGAGTGTGCTATAAAGCGAAGCAATATCAGTATCCCGTTTTCATGCTTCGAGATGATTTCCTTCTTTAACTCGATCGATTACGCACTATTTTACGCTCTTCCCTTCTTTGGAGGCGTGGTGGAGGGCTTACACAGTACATGTATGTTCAAATGGAAAAACGAGGCACAGAATAGCAAATAATGATGCACAGAACAAAGACTGTTGGAGCATGAGTACGAGACTCCACAGTGTACTGATGCTCAAGTCAGTGTCCCCACATCACCAAAGCATATGGGTTCTGACATTTTGTTCGAGTTCTGGGACGGAAGTCGATCGACTATTTGGTTTGAGAAGTGATTTGTTCAACTTCTGTCTGTCTGTCAGAAGCATTCGAGGTTTCACTCTACAACATGTTCGATTCATAAAGACAATTCAACTGAGTTCTATGACTCATAGCACCTAAATACTACACAGCAGTTATTTTATATACTAACTGTAGACATAGTATCAACCTTTATCTCTAATATTTGTGGTTGTTGCTTAGTGTCCAGGGTTAACAGTGTGCTAATTCAGCTAGCTAGAGATGGAGGAATACGTTACCTCATCCACAAGCCTCTGTTTCAGGTCTCGCTCACTCTCCAGTTTCTGCTGCAGACTGTGAGCGTTCATCTCCAGCATGGCATGCTTCTTCTCCAGGTCATTCAACTGGAATATAACCCATGGAGGAGAAGGGTTGGAGGGAAGGAAGGATGAGAGGGAGAATGGAAGAAGAAGATTTGGGTTAGGCAGAGCGAGAGAGTGATTGATGTGTGGATGAATAGAGTCTCTTGGTGTTTAATTTGGCTCACCGTGTCGGATAGGCTCTCCGCTTTGAGCTTCTGGTCTTTGAGGGCCTGTTGCAGGGCCAGGATCTCAGCATTGTGCTCCTTGACGGCCTGTTCCACCGCCTGCCGAGACTCAGTGCTGCGCTGATCCGCCCGCAGCCTGCAGTGTCATAGATAGACACCGTACATTCTAGTATCTGTGTCTGTGTGTGTGTGTGTGTGTGTGTGTGTGTGTGTGTGTGTGTGTGTGTGTGTGTGTGTGTGTGTGTGTTAAATAAGCATGTGCCTTTCACCTGTTTTGCTTCTCGGTGTCCAGCAGCCTCTGAAGCTCCCTGCTCCTCCTCTCTGCCTGGCTCTTCTCCTCTTCCAGCTGGGCCCTCCATGCCTCCCCCTGCCTCTCCTTCTCCATCAGCTCATCATTGAGTGTCTCCAGCTCCAGGACCTGCTCCTCCAGCATGGTGCACGTGGTCTTCAGGGTCTCCACGTTCTGACCCATGCACACAAATACACAAACACACAGTAAGTGTAATATGAAGAGAAGAACAACCATGTGTTGGCAGTGTTCAGGATAATGATGAACATTTTACTCAACAGTGGCACATACAGTACATGATCACCAGGCATACCCTTCATACGGGAACACACCATTTTTGTTTTGCGTACACTACTCACTATTTACTATTGAGTTTTTAGCCACCTACAGTGAATTCAGATGTATATGATAATGGAGCATGAAGAGGTTAGGCATCAAGGATGCCTCCATGAAAATGGTGGACATAGGGTTTCGCCAGGCTGGGTGACAGTCTGCCCACCGTGATCACATTTGCTCTTATGCTTACATGTAAAACAGCAAAACTCCAAAATTCATTCACCAGCTGGGCTGTAGAATCAGTTCCACAATATATTGATCCACAAGGGAGCTTTCTTTGCCTTTAAACAGTGGGACGGTTTTGGGCCTGAGTGCAAACAGATATCAGCAGACTAATATAGCGCATTTCTGGGACTGAGTTTGGAATCCAGTGGCGTGGCTCTATAGTCCACAGATGGATTCGACCCCTGGGAGTGATGGAAATGACACATCATACCCACGCACCCAGTCAGCATCCTCCCACATCCCTTACCTCCCTTCCCCTGCCTCACCATCTAATACTTCCATCGCTGGGATACACAATGGGCAGGAGTGTGCAAGATTGAGAGTGAAACAAAGATAGAGAGACAGAGAGAGGATACTGCTCAACACCCACATACATGCCTTCATCCCACTTTTGTGTCGTGTCACCATGGAAACCACACCAATATGTTTTAGAAAACAGTGGCAATTGTATACCAAAACTAAGCATAAGGATCACACTCTGTTGCTTTAATACATACATAATTGTATCTTGTCTGTGGTTGATGTGTCAGAGTTTGTGTCAGATCTATTCCTTCCAACAGAAATATTCCAAATGTCTCTAATTCTCTCTTATTACAATTATAGTTTGACAGCTGTGAAACGCTGTCGCCACCATTACAAACACAACGTTAATATTCATAATTCTTTTTCCAAAAATATTAAAACTAAAGAAAATCCCACTCTATTAATTATACAATTTCATGTTTTTTTGTTTGGAAAATGTCTTCAGTCCTTCTAGTTGCAGAGTTTGCTGGTGCTAGGGTAGCGCATGTCAACAGTTTCTGCTACCCTGCTAATAAAAACAGTCTTACCCACTCCATAGTACACCCGAGGCAAATAAATTATAACGCCAGACTATCGATGTAAATGTCTGTGCTGATAGAATAATGTTAGAAATAAAACTAACCTTAATTTATTTGCCCTGGGTGTAACTGTGGAGTGTGTTTTTATTAGCAGGCTAGCAGAAACCGTTGCCTTGCACTAGCCTAGCACCAGCAAACTCTGAAACTAGAAGGACTGAATTTATTTGTTGAAAACCTCTCCAATGATAAATAACACACTGGCTAAATTGAAAATGAGGTCCTATGTCCAAAATTCTGAACTACCCCTTTAAAGTGGCGAAGCAAAGGTCTCTGCGTGAATCTCTAAGATGAAAGAAACTGGACACTGCTACACATACATACACACAAGTCTGTATGCACACCCAGTCTCACACCAAAATGTGTAATACTCAAAGAGTTTTAGTTATGTAAAATCCTAAATAAACAGAAATATACTGTATCCTAGGATAATCAAAACTTAGTTTTTCCACGTCTCGTATGAGAAACACTGTGCAGTTTTAAACACAACAATATCACCCCATACTGACAAATAATTAAGAACATGAACATTCTTACACTCCTATACTTTCGAAATGGAGTCATTGTGACGTCACGTTGTTCAAACCCTACAAATTTCTAATGGACTGTCCACATCACGTGACAAGATTCTGTATGAAAAAACAAACAAGATCGCTGACATTTGTTATATTCTCAGTGGAAAATGCAATATTGTATCTGCATCTTTGTTCAATGATTGTATATGACGTTTAGATTGTTAGTTATTGCAAATATTCTTTCAGGTCTCATTTGTGTAATACAACAGTTTATATTGTTGTTTTGGTGCTTGATATGGACGGTGCTATCACTGAAAACAAAACATTGCTGACATTAATTTTATTCTCAGTGGAAAATGGAATAAAAACATAGATTTGGCATTAAAATGCATTTTGATAACATTTCTAGCGAGAAATGTGCCTTTTACTGTCATTTTCGTCATTCAGTGATTGTATATGATGTTTAGTTTGTTAGTTATTAAGAATATCCTTTCAGGTATTGCCAAATGGTTGCCAGGTATTGCTATGGTGGTTGATATGGACACTGCTACTGCTGAAACCACGAGGCCTGTATGTTCTTTGAATCATCATCTTTGCATTGTGTCGTCATCTCAGCGCTCAAGTTATGTGTTCTTTCAATAACAACAGTAAAAAGGGATGATGTATTTGTCATTCTTCTTCTTTGGATTTCCGAAAGACTGAGTACTTTGCTACCACCACCCTCTGGTAAGCCAAATCTATTTTCACCATTGCTTTGCCCAAAAGTCTAAAGCTTAATTTTCTACATATACATGTGTCCATTCATTCAAGGTAGGTCTGCAAGAATAAGGATATAGTGCCATACCTTCAGTATAACTTCATTCATGGATACAATTTCAGAAGTGGATGGTCAATGATCTAAAAAATATCTAATTATAACAAGAATTCGATATAGCGAGAAAGCTGCATTGTCTACTTATAATATCATAACTATATAATTATACTTACGCTATATAGCATGTAAAGAGACAGTCTTGTTGTTGGCGCCAAGTTGTGGGCCCACAACAAAGACGAAGATGGCCGAGAATCTTGTCAAGAAAGAGTTCTGTGTGGAATCCAGGCCATGAGCCTTTTTCAATAATTTTACTTAAATACATTCTATAACCTTATCCATACATCTAGTCTAACTGTAAATAAATATCAGCGTTTATTTATGATCGGTTGATATATATTCTATATATTCTATATGGATATATTCTGTTTATGACAACCAAAACTATATATTTTATTTTAACACATATTTTAAACATGTGGAACAATGAGCTACATTTTGTTCGGAATCTCCCCGCCCACCCCATTATCTTATATATCCATATGCGCTTGTTTACGACCTATGGCCATTATTTCATTTTCAGTTATATGAACACATATTCAACCCCTGAAATGATGGGAACAGGATGCTGTGACGAGGTGGATTAATGTGTACAATGTAAGCACAACTCATGTTGTTTATGAGTTATTTAAGTGACATTTACCCAAACCCAGATGAGGATTTATAAACTCAATGGCGCACTTCGGTCATCTACTCATTTAAAGATACATTATTTAGCCGGCATTTACTTCAAACCATAGCACACTCGTTGCCATACCGATGTTACACATGGTATCAACATGATTTATTTTCAATTTTCACTGTCTGAGGGCTGGTTACGTCACTCCAAGATATTTGTTGGCATGGATGGATTTGGTCGTGACACAGCTGATAACCGATTTGTGAAAGCAAAACACCAAGCTCATTTATTTAACGAGGCACTTTTATTTGGCACAGTTTATTTATTTATCTTATTCATATTCCATGTCTAAAGGAAATGCACTCAAACCTGTAGCCTCAAGTTCCAATTATTCACTTATTCATAGTCATACACCAGCACCAGACAGAGCTGCCCCTCTCCGAGTGCATGCAAGACAATGACCCCTCATGTGTGAGAGGTCATTCCTTATCCTCAGTGTATATTAACTTTTTCTGTTGTTGAGTGCAACGATCATGGCAAGCTGCATATTTATGTATGATGTACCCCACTGTCAACAAGAACCCCTCCCTCACCTATGTAGACATGGCTGATTTTGGGTGACTTCGACCACTCCAAACACAAACAACTCAAAGTTGTCAATTGGCGCACACATAGCAAGCCTGAGTGAGTTGGTCTCCAAAGCATGCCCGACAAGTTGGCCCAGATGCCACCACATCTTTGTATGTTCTTCAAATTCTTCAGAAAATGCTAATTAAAGTAAAGTTATTCAAGTATATAATCTAATCTACATTTGCTATGATGTAGAATTATCAATCAGGAGGCCCTAGCCCTACAAGACGTGATGCAATGAGTAGGTGGGTTAGGGGACAATGACACTTGGAGGACAAAATCGTCATATGACACCTCAGGGTGGGATTGCACCATTTGTCATGTCCTTTAGGCCCTCTTTCATATAAATAAGACCCCATGTCTCTAGCTCAATCCCATGGTCAATAGGGGGCCCTTCAATGTGTGACCCTGACAGGGGTCCTGGCTGCCACCTGTGGGCCTCTGTAACTTGGGGAACATACACACACTTTAGGGAACATACACACAATTTAAGAGCATATTAGACTTTTCTGTTTACTCATACACTCAATAATGTGGTTTAAATGTAGATAATTCAAATAGATTCTACATTCCATCTTTAGAAATAAAGAACTATGAATCTGGTATTCCTTAATCTATAAATATGCAGCTTGACATGATCATTGCACTCAACAGAAATAGGCAATACACCCTGAGCATGAAGAACAACCACACACACACACCTCCACCTCACACCTACACCTTAGAATATGTGTCTATTTCCTAGCCAGTGGAACCTAGCTTGCGCCAAAAAGCAAACAATATACGGCAGCTCAGCTGCCACACACCATAGTACACAATAAGTGTACTATGGTTTGGAATAAAAGCCGGCTAAGTCACTGAAGAGCACTATTAAGGTGATAAATCCTCCTCTGGGTTCGTGTAAATTACACTTTACATAGAACTCATAAACAACGTGAACTGTGCTTACATTGTATACATTTATGTTATAATGTGTTCACATAACATGTTCACATTCATGTATTAAATACAAGATATATGGTGGTTACAGAAAATGAAATAATGGCCATAGGTCATAAACAAGTGCATATTGATGTATACGATTACTGGGAATGGGAATGGGAGATTCCCAACAAAAATGTAGCTCATTGTTCCACATGTTTGAAATACATGTGGTGTAATAAAATATGTCATTTTGGTACAGAATATAACCACACCTAATATATAGTTTCCTTCTGGGGACTGGGTTGATCATATAAGGCTGACATGTATGTACAGTTATACTAGATGTATGCATCAGGTCATAGGCTGTATTAGCATCAAATAAGTGGAAGTGGGCGTGGCTTATGGCTTGGATGCGCCGATTTCGCACATGGCCCTTTCCGGAGATTCTTGACCGCCTCCATGTTTGTTGCTGGCCCACAACTTGGCGCCCACAACTATAAATCGTCTCACTGTCTCGTTACATGCTATATATTATTATAATTATATAATTATATGCGTCTAGTCTTTTGGAAATCCGAGGAAGAAGAATGAGAAATACGTCATCCCTGTGGCACTCTTAAAATCTACGTTTTTATTGAAAGAACACCAAACAGTTACATAAAAGAACACATAACTTAAGAGCTCAGATGACTACACAACGCAAAGACAATGATTCAAAGAACATACAGGCCTTGTGGTTTCAGCTGTAGTAGTGTCCATATCAACCACCATAGCACCGAAAGAAAATGTTGAATTCTAACAATTATCTGGAAATACCTGAAAGGATATTTGTAATAACTAACATAGTAAACATCATATACAATCACTGAACGAAGATTATGAAAATAAAATGCAAATTTCTCGGTAGAAATGTTATCAAAACCCATTTTTATAAAACTATATTAAAATATTATAGGCTTGGATAAAATAAATGTCAGCCATCTTGTTTGTTTTTCAGACAGAAGCTTGACAGTCGTGTGACGTGGACGCATTCCTATAGAAAAGAATAGGTAAAAAAAACGTAGGAGTCTCAAAATTTTTGAGCCGTTATTGCGAAACTAATTTGTTTTCCAACGTAGCTATTATACATTCTGGTGTGAGACTGGGCTGACCACTGTTGGGTGATGGGAAATGCATTATCAACTGCCCGGCTTGCGATATGAATGCATGGTGGGAAAGTCGCCATCTACAACCAGTTTGTAACTCTGCTAATACTGCCAATTAAAGGACTTTCATTATCATTTATAGGCTCACTTTCAAATGTATTGCCTCATTCTGCAGTAAATAATGGTAAAGCCATTATTTACTGAATTTACTGAATGTGGCAATACAACCTTGAACCTTTGTTTAAATGAAAGTCTTTGGACATTTTCCAGATTGCCACTTTAATAACTAATAAATGGCATTCATAGTATTTAATACATTTTAAACCCCCGTCTGGAACCCCCCAAAGAAAAAAGGACAGATCATCATGGGAACGGAGCACACTGCTGGCACACCTGTTTCTGGTTGTTGAGGTGCATCTCACGGTCAGCCACCTCACGCCGCAGGCGATCCACGTCCTCGCTGAGCTGCAAGCGCTCATCGCTCTCCTCCGTGGCCTCGTCCAGCTGCTTGGACAGGTAGAAGTTCTGCCGATTCAGCTCAGCATTCTCCTGGGTTAGTGTGGTCAGCTGGTCCTCTAGGTCTGTGATCACCTGGACAAGTTTGGATGGGAAGTGGGGGTTGGTAGGTAGGTAGGGTTGCAGTGGGGTTTAGTTGTTTAGTTTAGTTTAAGTTAGTTATGTACAGCTGTGCCCTCTAATATCTTTGTAATTTCAGCAAGATTCTCTCTACTATGGAGAAGAATGACTCAATCACTAACATTGGAATGCAGGTCGAACACCGTACTTAGCACCAGGTGATATCACTGTCATTGTTTATATGGAACGTGACATCATCCTGCAACTAATTTATTTCAATCAGTGGAACAGTCTCTTTGAAGGCATAACTGGTATGAAGGGTGACTTCCCAGGGTTAATGCTTAATGGTTTACCTTATTAATATTCCACCTTATTTTCCGTATCTCATCCTGCAGTTATTGTGGGATCAACACAAATCCAAAGCCAAAAAGTTGGGCGTATGTTAGTGCAATGCACTATTACTTTTATAGTTTGAATATTCAATATATTTTTTTTATTTCGTTTTTTTGGTGGCAATAGGCTGACTTCGACCACTCCAAACACAAACAACTCAAAGTTGTCAATTGGCACACACATAGCAAGCCTGAGTGAGTTGGTCTCCAAAGCATGCCCGACAAGTTGGCCCAGATGCCACCACATGTATGTTCTTCAGAAAAAATTAAGTAAAGTCATTAAAGTATATAATCTAATCTACATTTGCTATGATGTTAACTCAAATATTTGCCAGGATGCAGACATCCTGAGATTTAATCATTGATTTAGTAATCGTTTTAGCTACTTTTATTAAACCAAGGAGATGCTCTGTTCAGACAGACACAAACAGAGAGAGAGAGAGAGAGAGAGAGAGAGAGAGAGAGAGAGAGATGATAAATGATAGAGAGCAAGGTTGATTAAAGTGGCTACCAAGTAGTGAGTACCGAGTTTTCTTCAATCTCAGGAACTTTAGATAGAACTGTAACTCCTGATATGTATTTGGAATGTTTTTCTCCTGTTGACAGTCACCTACTAACCTCTATGATTTCCTCATCCAAGCCATCCACCTGTTTCTTAGACCCCATACCCACTAACTTGCTTAACAAAATGTTGCCGTTAATCAGCACTTCTTTACTTGATATGATTAATCTAACAGGGTATGTACCACAGTCCTTTAAAGCAGCTGTAATTAAACCTCTTCTCAAAAAGCCTACCAGATATTCCAGATGTTCTAGCCAACTATAGACCTATATCTAACCTGCCCTTTCTCTCAATGATTCTTGAGAAAGCAGTCGCCAATCAGTTGTGTGACTTCCTCCAGAATGATAACCTAATCTAAGGACTTTCAAGTGACTTTACAAGTCACCTTCTAATTGCTGCGGATGAAGGACTTGTCTCTTCTTGTCTTGTTAGATCAGATTTCAGTTTGTATATGATAATGATGAATCCTCCTTGCATGTCAAAGTTAGTCACGGAGTTCCACAAGGTTCTGTGCTTGGACCAATTTTATTCACCTTATATATGCTTCCTTTAGATAAGATTATTAGGAAACATGTCATACATTTTCATTGTTATTCTGATGATACCCAATTATATATATCAATGAAGCCTGATGAAACCAATCACTTAATTAGGCTTCAAGCATGTCATAAAAACACTCTACTCATTTAAAATGTTCTACTATTAAACTCTGTTAGGCTTCAAGCATGTCATAAAAACACTCTACTCATTTAAAATGTTCTACTATTAAAAACTGAAGTTATTGGGCTTTGACCTGAACACCTTTGACGCACATTAACTACAGATATAGTCTCTCTAGATGGCATTGCCTTGGCCTCCAGCACCACCATAAAGAATGTGGGAGTCATCTTTGATCATCTTTTGATATGCTTGATAAGGATATTAGCTCATGCACAAAATAATCTTCCAGGGCTGCATTCTTACACCTACGTAATATTGCAAAAACCGGCACATCCTGTCTGTTTGTTATGTCTAGGCTGGACTATTGCAGTTCCCTATTATCAGGTTGTTCTGATAAGTCTCTAAAGACTCTACAGCTGATCCAGAATGCTGCTGCTTGTGTTCTGACAGGAACCAGGAAAAGAGATCATATTACTCCCATATTAACTGTGTTGCATCGGCTCCCTGTAAAATCCAGATTAGAATTTTAAATCCTTCTCCTATAACCTACAAAGGTCAGGCATCATCATATCTTAAAGGGCTCATAATACCTTACTGTCCCCTAGACCACTGCGCTCCTTGAATGCAGGGTTACATGTGGTTCCTAGAATCTCTAAAAGCAAATTAGGAGCCAGAGCAGTTTTGGTTCGGGAGGCAGACACCCTGTCTACATTTAAGAGTTAACTTAAATCCTTCCTCTTTGATAAGGCTTATACTTAAGGCTGTTCAAGTAAACACTGAACCACTACTATGTCACTAACGCTCACACTTCGTCCCCAGAGTCTTGTGCTCTCTTGCCCATGAAGGTGTCTCTGGGACCATCTGATGTCCCCATGTTCCTGCTCGACTGCTTATTATTAATGTCATTATTGTTGTTATTTTTATCATTATTATTATTGTTGTTGTGCTGCTATTGCTATTGTTGTTATCACTGCCACTGCTGTTGCTGCTCTGCATCGGCCCTAGCCTGCACTGTGTCACTGTG
>OMKQ01046310.1:3265-16846 GCA_900302335.1 Phycis phycis
TCTGGTTGCAGGAAGATTCGACCTATCTCTCCATAGGGGGTCAACATGTTTCTCAGGTGTTTGGGTCGTAGGCGAGGGGGGATGTGACCCAGGTAGATGATACCGGGAATTCTTTTGACCCCCCGGCCTTTCTTATCTTTCTCTACACAGGCTGTTTTGTTGCTGCTGCCTTCATCATTATCAACCTCCTCCTCCTCCTCCTCCTCCTCCTCATGTCCTTCAGCCATCGCATCATCTTCTTCGTCTTCTTCGTCTTCTTCATTGTCATCTTCTTCCTCTACTTCATCCTCTTCATCTTCTTCCTCTACTTCATCCTCTTCATCTTCTTCCTCTACTTCATCTTCTTCATCCTCCCTCTTCATTTCTCTCTCCATCACAACTACAGTCACACCAAACAAGCAACTATGTTTTGTTACCATCATGAAGGTTAGAGCATAATTAGACGGTTCTGGTAAAGGGTTAGTGGTTTAAGATAGGGTTAAGAGTTACAGGGTTATGGGTAAGGGTTAGTGGTTTAAGATAGGGTTAAGGGTTAGAGGGTTATGGTTAAGAGTTAGGAGGTTAAACTAAGGTTAGTTATGGTAGCTAAAGGTTTGGGATTTAAGATAAGGTTAAGGGTTAGAGGGTTACGGTTAAGGGTTAGGGGTTTAAATGGGGTTAGTTCGTTATGGTTTAGGTTGTTAAGAGAATTCACTCATATGTAATAGAACAACGTTCAAGAGTAACTTTAACTGTACATTTCCGTCGATTTTGTAAACAGGGTGAGCGATTGTATAACGTATCATATTATACATACTATAACATTATACTAGATAGTATACATAGTATACTATTATACTATGTGTAATAGTATACTATGTATACAATATAGCCTTACCTTACAGGGACAAATCTAGAGTTCCTTGTCATTACTTAATTTGTTGTCACAAGAGAAGCTATACCAATATAATAACATGATAAATTATAGAATATGATCACATATTTATGTCATAAGAAAGGTGATATTACCAGAATATCCGTGGATGTTTACACCACGTGCTGCAGCCTGTCGCTGTGAGATGACGTCCCCCTTCGCGTCCGTCGGACTCGCTGCATTCAAAGTAAAAGCACATTGTTATTATTACACTACGATGTAGACTGTATATATTACACTATGCTCGACTACATATTACTATACTGTGCATGACTCTTATTAAATACGACCCCATATGCTTTTGAATAACTAAATTCGTACTTTACATAAATAATAACACGGCGTAACCGGATGTCAAGGGTACTTTTAAATAGTTGAAAGAAGGTCCCGCAGGACCTAAGTTATAGTATCAACCATACAATAGAGTAAAGTTATAATAGCTGTCAAATATACCGGGAATGATGAAGCCAGTGTCTGCCTGTCCTCTCAGTACGTCAGTTAAAGTGAAGCTTTTGAACGCTGGTTTCCAAACCTCAGAGGAGCTGCTTCAACTCAGACCACTGCAGCTGAGTGAAGGTACAGCATATTGGTGATGATCCATGATCCATTTATCATGAAGGTACAGCATATTGGTGATGATCAATGATCCATTTATCATGAAGGTACAGCATATTGGTGATGATCAATGATCCATTTATCATGAAGGTACAGCATATTGGTGATGATCAATGATCCATTCATCATGATGGTACAAGGGACAACATATTAGTGATTATCTTCTTAGTGAAGGTATGCGTGTGCCATCATTGTATAGCATATTAGTTATTATCAGTGATCAATTTACTGTGTTATTATCATTAGTATTCCGCCATCTTCTCCGGTTCAGCATGTTCCCCTGGCTCGTTTTTGATGTAACTTCGCACATTGATGATGAATCGATGCAATCTAAACATTTTAACAAATCTCTAGCGCCACCAACACGTGGCTAGATTTAAAACATGTTATTTATTTAAGGGAACAGAGTGAGGGTGCAGAGAAACCAACTTCCTGTCCGTGGTATAAACTCTCCAGCCTTTGCAGCATTTCCTTTCCTTGAAGCACAAACTTAACACTTCCCAACACTCAGTTCTGTTAAATGTACTTGGCTTCCCTAGTTGTAGAGAGCACCTCATGTCCTTCTTGTATCTCACCTGCCTCTCCTATTTACGTGGGCTCTCTTCAAGCCAGTTCTCCTGATTGGCAGCAACGTTTTTCCTACGGTTTTCCCTATTGATGCTCCTATATTTATCCTCATTATCATTAATATCACATTATTAGTATGTATGTATTCATCTCAGATTATAAATATCATCTCGATTGACAGCAACTAAAAGTTACCCATCTCCATAATCCAGAAGTAGGTTAATGGCAGTTAGTAGTTTGGCAGTTTGTGTTCCAGAGATCTGCCTAGTTTCATGGTAGTTTGTGTTCTAGATGTCTGTCTAGTTTCATGATAGTTTGTGTTCCAGAGGTCTGTCTAGTTTCATGGTAATTTGTGTTCCAGAGGGAGGTCTGTCTCTGGAGGAGGCCCTGGAGGTCCAGCAGATCCTCACCAGAGGAGTGGATCAACCTGGCGAAGGAGGAGCAGGAGGAGCAGGGCTCACTGCCCTGGAGCTCCTTCAGCAAGAGGAGAGGAGCATCGTGACATTCTGCTCCCAGCTGGACGCCGCACTGGGAGGAGGCATCCCGCTGGGGAAAACCAGCGAGGTGTGTGGAGCTCCAGGGTTGGGGAAGACACAGCTGTGGTAAGATCACACTTCATATATATACATAAATACACACACACAGGCATATATATATATATATGTGTGTGTGTGTGTTGTGCCCAGCCTGCAGCTCTGTATAGACGTCCAGATCCCAGAGTGTTTCGGGGGTCTGGGTGGTCAGGCAGTGTTCGTGGACACGGAGGGCAGCCTGGTGGTCCAAAGAGTAGCTGACATGGCCCACGCAGCCGTCCAGCACTGCTCTCTCCAGGACCACGACTCTGAACAACAGGAGGCCATGAAGGACTTCACCGTGGAAACCATCCTGGACCACCTCTACCTAGTGGGTTGGAGCACTTAGAACACCCTTACAACCTATGAGTAACAGTAAATAAACCTAGCAATGGACACCCTTACAACCTATGAGTAACAGTAAATAAACCTAGCAATGGACACCCTTACAACCTATGAGTAACAGAAATGAGGTAAGGTTAGGTCTTTCTCCCTGACAATTGTACTAACTCTCCTGTTGCATCTAGATGCGTTGCCATGACTACGTGGAGCTGTTAGCCCAGGTGCAACTCCTGCCAGACTTCCTGGTCAGGAACCCCAAGGTCTGCCTCCTGGTGATTGACAGCTTGGCCTTCCCTTTCCGTCGCCACTTTGAGGACTTCAGTGTGAAGACCCGCTTACTGAATGGCCTGGCGCAGCAGCTCATCCAGATAGCCAGCCGGCACAGTGTGGCTGTAGTCTGGACCAACCAGATGACAGCTCAGGTGAAGAACAGCCAATGGAAGCTGGTCCCCGCCCTCGGGGAGAGTTGGGGTCACTCCGCCACCCAGAGGCTCCTCCTCCACTGGAACGGCACTCACAGACTGGCGTCGGTCTTCAAGTCCCCCAGCAACATGGAGAGCAGCGTGTCCTACAGCATCACGCCGCAGGGCTTCAGAGACGCTCCCCACACTAGCCCATTGGCTAGCAGCTCCTTCAGCAGCCTATCAGGGAGCAAGCAGGTCTCAAGCAGCCTATCAGGGAACAAGCGGCCCAGGATGCAAGAGGGCCAATGATCAGTCATTTACAATACAATTGTGACTTTATTGAACATATTGATCAGGACCAATAGGTCTGATCGTGTGTAATGCTTATTTATTAAGTCATCAGATTAGATCTCTTGACCAAGAAAAAAAAAAGAAAAATCTTGTAAAACTGAAATAAAATGTTACCAAATAGCAGTTGACTTCCTCTAAACACATTACTCGTTTCCAACACTAGATGGTAGTAAAGTAATCCATGGTACGCTACAGTACCCCACATAGACCTAGGCATTCACCTCACAGACTGGCCCGTCTCTCTTCAGCTGTCTCACCGACAACACTGACTGCCTACCTCAAACTATTTACCTATTTCCACACAGCACACTATATTTTATTTGTTATGGTATACGGTGACACCTCCGTACTCGGACGCTTCTGAAGTCGAGTCTCGAACAAAAAATTCGACCGACGTCTGTCCAAGAACTCGAGGGGACGCCAAGCATGGGACGGAGGAGACCCTCCAACGGGCTTTGTTCTGAGCCTTTTGTTCCATGTGAACGTACATGTACTGTATAACTAAGCCCTCCTTCATGCCGCCTCTTTGTTCCATTTGAACGTACATGTACTGTGTAACTAAGCCCTCCACCATACCTCCAAAGAAGGGAAGCAGTGCTGATGCTCAGGAACAGGAAGATATTGCGGTGAACGATCGAGTTGAAGAAGGAAATCATCTCAAAGAACACTGGCTGTCTGATGCTGCTTCGCTTTAAAGAATAAAGAAGTGATAAAGATGTTGTTATTTTATTACTGTTAATCCAGGTTAAATGTAAGATTTTATACATGAAATATGTGAAGGGCTCTGGAACAGATTCATCCATTTTACATTAATTCTTATGGGAAATGTTTTCGAACAATTTACCACTCGAACAGCCTTTTGGGTTGATTCGAGTACCGGTTTCACTGTATATATTTTCATATCAGTTTTTCTTAATTACGTTTCTTGTATTGCTGCACCACTGCAGTGCAGACCCCTTGTAGTCTCCACCGTGTTGTTGCAGCATCTAACCACCTGGGGGAGCAAACCTCGAGCCCTGCTCTGCTCGACCACTCTGGATCCACGCCTGCTCAGAGCCAACATGGACGCCTCCGCTTCGACACGTGAAGTGTTTCTAAACGCAGCGAAAGTGCTACTGTCAACCTGGCCAGTGCTACAGGTAAGAGGACTGTAGACCCGGATAGTGCCAACACACGCAGGAGGAAACACGTTGTGAGTGATGTAAGCTAGAACTTGTTCTAATCTAATATCTGACAGCGAGTTGTGCTAAAATCTGATGTATAGATTAGTGCATGTTTGGGGGTTGGTTAGCCCCAAACTGATTCACGTCGTCACACAGGTCACCCAGTGCTTTCCTCTCGCCACAAAGTCACTGTTTACTTTCTACTAGTTTGAGGGTGAACGCGAACCTAACCCTCGGGTCCTTGTGTTGCTGGCGGGTGGGTTAGGGTTAGGAGGATTAGTTAGGGTGAGGGTTAGGGGTTCCGAGGTGAAACACTTTGAATTAATCAAATATCCCCTAAATATCTGCGTAACGCAGTAAAAGACTTCATGCGTGGTAGGCTGGTCTCATGCTGTTATGTGATGCTATTACCATGTGGTACTACGAGTACTATGTGACGCTATTATTATCATGTGGTACTACTAGTCCCATGTTGTACTGATACTATGTTTTACAGATAGCTGTCGACAATGGTTTTGGTGGAGCCTATGGCCAACAGAAGGCAGACTGGATGGTTGATGTTGTTGGGAAATATTTCTATGAAAACTGTAAGTAACTACCACTACTTGTGTCTCAATTGTTTGCTCTCCACTACTTGTGTCTGAATTGTTTGCGCTCCACTACTTGTGTCTGAATTGTTAGCGCTCCACTACTTGTGTCTGAATTGTTTGTGCTCCACCACTTGTCTCAATAGTTTGCGCTCCACTACTTGTGTCTGAATTGTTTGTGCTCCACTACTTGTGTCTAAATAGTCTGTGCTCCACTACTTGTGTCTGACCAGCTGACCTGATGCCAATGGAGGTGGAGGACTACATCTCTGTCCTGATGGACCAGGAGTTTAATACTGTAGTGGATGATGGCAGCCTAGCCCAGGTACTTGTGCATTCATTCATCCACTCACTCACTCACTCACAGACCAACTCACTCACTAACCTAATCCCTCCCTCTCAGCTGTCCAGGCAGCTGTGCTCGCTGTTCTCCGATTGCCAGCAGGGGGCAACGGAGAAAGTCCAACAGACCATTGCCTCGCTAGCCCAGAAAAACTCTGGAAGGGCAAAGGTCACCGTGCCCACCCCATCGGATGAAGAGGAAAGTGAGGAAGAAACAGAGGTATGAAACACTTTCAGCAGGACGCCTTCTAGTAGTAATAGTGTTAATAAATCAAATTATTAGTTATTTAAGTTATTTCTGTGTAGCTGTCTGCAAAACTATAGCTCATACAGTGCAAGTCAGATAGTGGTTATGATTACAAATGTAAGACAAGTCCTGCTAGAGCTGTTTTTTCACCACTTGGCCACTGTAGAAATATGGGGGGCCTCTGTGGGTGAGGAGGCTCTCTCTATGTAGATATTAATGGCTCAAACAAAGGTAACCAAAACATAACAATTCTTATTTTCATAGGATTATACAGTAATTGAAACATACTATCAACATTCTATTAATTAAAACATTATATATAGCGTAAAATACTATATATTATCAACATTATATTAAAACATACTATATACTATCAACATATTAAGTAAAACATGCTATATACTATCAACATATTAATTAAAACATTCTATATATATATATATATATATATATACACACTATATACTATCAACATTATATTCCTTAAAACATACTATATATAAAACATACTATATATCGACATTATCAACATTTCTGCCATGTCCACTCTGCTAGGTGCCACTAAATCATAAACACTGCGTTAGTGATTTAGTGACCAGCTTTAGTGATTTAGTGACCAGCTTTAGTGATTCCGGTACCAGTAATAATCCTGGTGTTATATCACATGGTATTCATCTGAACCCGTCCCCTAGGCCATGGACTGTGACGCAGCTACCAGTTCCTCCCAGGCCAGAGCTCTCCCCTCTCCCCCAGCTCCCTCCTCTTCCTCCCCCACAGCCCAGGGGGAGGAAGAGGAGGAGGGCTGGACCACAGTCCGTAAGAAGAAGTGACGAAGAGCAGTGTGAAGCCATGGAAACGGTCTGCATGTGTGTTCTGAACTTCTTGGGATCCAGTTGTTTGTAAAATATGATTATCTTTTTATATAAACAAGAAAAACAAAGATATCGTGAAATTCATTTCATCTGCCTGTTCAAATGTTCAGAAGGTTTCGTGTGGGACATCCACAACTCCACTTTAGAAACAACACAGCAAGGCCATTGTTGGTCAAGGGCCTGCCAAGAGGGACATGTAAACAGCGCAGATCGAGGTACCACGTGGTGGTGCTACTGTACACGTGGAGGTGGAGCTACAGTCAATACGGGTGGAGTGGGAGCTACAAGCAGAGGATAGAGGTTGAAGTGCTGCAGTACAGGTGGAGGATTCATCAGACTAACCAATGTTTTGAATGCCTTTAGAAGAAGGTTACTCAGTTTGTCATTCTTATACTATTTTATTTGCACTAATGAAAACATTTCACACAAGTGATTCATATTTATGATACATGTGGTTCAAATTTAGAAAATGTGTGCAGATTTCATCCTGACTGCATGGAGACGCCACCACATCAAGGCACGGTTTAAAAGATTCCAGAACACAACAAGAACATGTGGAGGACTAACCCAGGAGATCATATCATCTTCATGTCACCATGAGAACGAGCTAACCCAGTAGATATCTTTATGTCACCATGAGAACGAGCTAACCCAGTAGATATCTTTATGTCACCATGAGAACGAGCTAACCCAGTAGATATCTTTATGTCACCATGAGAACGAGCTAACCCAGTAGATGATATCATCTTTATGTCACCATGAGAACGAGCTAACCCAGTAGATGATATCATCTTTATGTCACCATGAGAACAAGCTAACCCAGCTCTCCAGGATAATGCTGATAAATCAAACATTCCAGCAGAAAGGACCTACTAGTACTATCTTTACTGACAGCTGACCCTGGTTAAGTATTCCAACACCGGCAGTCCATGTGGAATATAAATGTAATGAACACTATCAGTACAAAACACAGCCAATAGTTTATAGCCAAGTATTGCTCTAACATATTGGCCATCCATGTGGAATATAAATATAAATGAAGCCTATCAATACAAAACAGTCATGTGTTTTCTGAAGCCAAGCAGCTGGTCAGCCATCTTTGTTTACACAACCTTAAGAATATATCCTACACACACCTTGAGTTGGAACACGTTTTGTATCAAAATGACCTTGTTCAGACCTTTGACTTTTTGAAACGCATATAGTAGGGAAGCCAAAGTGTTGGGAGATGAGCGGGGTGGTCATGACTTCTCTTATTCCTTCACCACTACTACACACTTCAGCAGACCTACCTCATCCCTTACTCCTTTACTCCACCAGACCATCATGCCTGCACTCTTAAAGCTCACTAGGGTGACCTGGGTTCATCAGGACCTGACGACATCTCCGATGACAGACTTCAGGGGGTTGTAATGGTCTATGTGTTGAGCCAGGGGTGGTCTAGACACTGGGATGCGCTGGCCCGGTTCTGGGGGTCCGGCTCCAGCATAATGAGGAGGAAGTCACTGAACTGGGCCGCTCGCTCCAGGGGCCACTCGTACTTCTCCAGGAGAACCTCGAATAAAGCCCACGGCTTCAGGCTGGAGATATGACGCAGCTCCCCTGCAGTAAACACAGCAGACGTCACTATCCAACCCAACACATCACAGTCATCATTATCCAAACCCAACACACCGCAGACATCACTTTCCATTCCCAACCCACCACAAACATCATTATCTTACCCCAACCTACCACTCACACCACACATCACTATCTAACCCTTCTGTCTAACATACTATACTTTATAACCCTACTACCCAACTATATCATATAACCTTACTCTCTAACCACACTATACAACCCAACTATCTAACCATAACAACCAACCCTACAATCTACTATCTAATCCCCTAACCCACCCTGCTGCCCCTAACCCAACTATCTAACCCTACTATATCACCCCTAACCTTGCTATCGAACCCTACTATCTAACCCTAGTGGTGAAGGAGGATGGAGGTTTTGTTGCAGGGGGATGGATAGTAGTAGTCTGACCTCTTCTATCAAAGTATTCTCTGGAGTATCTTCCGGACAAGGCAAAGGGGACTGGAATCGGTCCCAACAGCTCTATGATGTGGGCAATATGATCTGTAGACCAATACAACAGTCAGATAACAACACACACATTCCACTCATAATACCACAGCATGCCAACAGTACGGCTAACAGTACTTCTATATGCTTGCATTATGCTACCAGTACCACTGTTTGTTAACAGTATGCCAACAGAACCCCGGTATGCCGGCTAGGCTGCCCCTCACTAGCCATGTGTAGGCTCAGCCACTGCAGACTTTTATTAATAAAATGTCTTCTTACCAATATACATATATTAATGTCTCTGTGAGGGATTATGGTGGCCATTCCTTTTGATCCCAGGGATCAAAAGGATCCCTGGGATCCTTTCATCTGTTCCAAATGCTTGCATAGACCAAGGGAGGCCTTCTAGTTCTACAGGATGACCACACACAGCCAGAACTGCTTGAATATTGTACATGGTCTAGTTGTACTGAGTACCTTCATCTCGTGTGTAGTCTTCTCCTGAGTGAGGTTCGAACAGATAGTCTCCAGTGGCCAGCTCAAATGCCTGCAACACAACACAACTCTACCATTAATTAATATCCATAGTGTGTGTGTGTGTGTGTGGAGAGTGTGAGTAGAGTGTGATTAGAGTATGAGTAGAGTGTGAGTAGTGCAGTGGTAGTGTGAGTAGTGCAGTGTACGAGGACAGTGAGTAAAGTGTGTGCAAAGTATCTTACCATGCAGGCTGTGCTCCATATGTCAGCTGCTGGTCCGTACTCCGCTCCGATCAGAACCTCCAGAGCTCGGTACTGCCGGGTCTGAATGTCCTCCGTAAAATGTTTATACTGAAACAGTTACATTGGTTTAAATATATTTAAAATGTTTATACTGAAACAGTTACATTGGTTTAAATATATTTAAAATGTGTCCACTGAAACAGTTACATTGGTTTAAATATATTTAAAATGTGTCAACTGAAACAGTTACATTGGTTTAAATATATTTAAAATGTGTCCACTGAAACAGTTACATTGGTTTAAATATCTTTAAAATGTGTCCACTGAAACAGTTACATTGGTTTAAATATCTTTAAAATGTGTCCACTGAAACAGTTACATTGGTTTAAATATATTTAAAATGTGTCCACTGAAACAGTTACATTGGACTACAAATGTAGTCCGTTCTGCCCCTGCTGGTTGGTACCATCTGTGCCTCAGAGGCGGGGCAGTGCAGTGCCGTGCAGGAGGTGGACTAGTCCACCCTCCACCACACATGTTGTGAGAGACGCCACAGAATCAAACGCTGTCCACTTTGATGTATGCATTCAGCCATGCTCGCCATAGCAAGTACGTCCCCATCATTGCTTGCCTCTATATTATTATGATGTTATTATTTTTATTCGTTTCTTGCCTCAATTCTTTGGCCCATGATAGAGACGTCATATAGATGCTGATGTAAGTGTTGTCCTGTTAACACCTCGTAACTATTGTGTCCTAGAAGGACCAACCATACTGAATAAAGACCTAATGAGACCATTACTGTAGGTATTTTCCACTAACTTAAAACTTAGGTCGAATTCCTCCTAGATAAATTGATTAAAACAATTTTTTAAAATTTACATCAGGGATGAACTAGACCATTAGTCTGTCCTATGCCACCGTTTCCACAATGATAGAATATAATCAGTTTGTCAGCGACCTAAACAAGCTTTTAGAGGACATACACTGACAGGTGCTGACCCTAACCTCAAAGGATTACATGGTTTTCACTCAATACTGGACCGATCTCAAAAATCAATTAACAATGTGTCTTTAATGGGAATGTTGCTGTCGTTTAATAACATATGAGCATGTGTCTTTAATGGGAATGTTGCTGTAGAGGTTAATGAGACATGAGCATGTGTCTTTAATGGGAGTGTGTTGCTGTAGAGGTTAATGAGACATGAGCATGTGTCTTTAATGGGAATGTTGCTGTCGATTAATAACATATGAGCATGTGTCTTTAATGGGAGTGTGTTGCTGTAGAGGTTAATGAGACATGAGCATGTGTCTTTAATGGGAGTGTTTTGCTGTAGAGCAGGGGTCTCCAACACGTCGCTTGCGAGCTACCAGTAGCTCGCAACCTCTTTCCAAGTAGCGCGCCAAAGGGTTAATTATATCCAATCAAATTCATAGACGTCCCACCCCCTTCTTACACAAAATGATTATTTGCCGATTAGTTGTCAATCAAACAGTTGTGCTGCTGTCAAGCTTGAAGAGTCAGTGGTGATGTGAGATGGGCAGCTACTAACGGGCAGGTACTAATAAGTACGATTTTCATGAAGAGTGGGAAACAGAGTTTTGTTTGTGATGTTTTAATGCAAAATGTGAGTTGTGCATACCGACATACTGTTCAGGCAAAACTAGCTTATCCCGTTTAGGTTGAAATAAGGTATGACAATAAATGTTATAAAACATGAGTAGCTCTTGGCAATTTTCATTTCGTAAAAGTAGTTCTCCGTGGAAAAAAGGTTGGAGACCCTGCTGCAGAGGTTAGTGAGACATGAACACGTGTCTGTAGCGTTTTGCTGGAGTCAGCGCTTCCGATTAAAGGGTCAAACTATCGAACAAATCTGACTGAACAGCCCAGGGCAGCCAGTCACACCCGGCAGTGAACAGTGTCCACGTTGTCAAAGTAAAGAAGCAAAAGAAGAGACTCACGGCCAGGGATTTAGGATTGCTCTTGATCAAGGCTACACCTCAATGACATCATCGCCAGGACTATAGCAAAACCGACACGCCCCCCCCAACAATTCATTTGGCCTGCCTGACATTTAGGGGGTATAGATAAGGCAACAGATAAGAGATGTTGTAGATATTATGAAATCTGGAGGGTTTATATAGTGCACAGACACTTATGGAGATGCTTTGGCTAATATCTTTGTCACAATTGCTTTGAAATATAACCAATGGCAAGGCTCTTCATGGATCTTTATGGATCCTGGTAGCACTAACATTAATTGTAATTGTTGTTTTATTCAATGCTGTGTTTTACAAACAAAATATGCACTTTGATAATATATATTACAATTAATCAGAACATGATTTTGAAAGAAAAGCACTGTTTTTTCAATGAAGATAACATTAAACTAATCAGAAATACACTCTATACATTGTTAATATGGTAAATGACTATTCTAGCTGCAAACGTCTGGTTTTTAATGCAAAATCTACGTAGGTGTATAGAGGCCCATTTCCAGCAACCATCACTCCAGTGTTCTAATGGTACATTGTGTTTGCTAATTGCGTTAGAAGGCTAATGGATGATTTGAAAACCCTTGAAAACCCTTCTGCAATTATGTTAGCACAGCTGAAAACTGTTTTGCTGGTTAGAGAAGCTATAAAACTGACCTTCCTTTGAGCTAGTTGAGAATCTGGAGCATCACATTTGTGGGTTCGATTAAACTCTCAAAATGGCCAGAAAAAGAGAACTTTCATGTGAGACGGTCTATTCTTGTTCTTAGAAATGAAGGCTATTCCATGCGAGAAATTGCCAAGAAAGTGAAGATTTCCGACAACGGTGTGTACTACTCCCTTCAGAGAACAGCACAAACAGGTTCTAACCAGAGTAGAAAGAGAAGTGGGAGGCCCCGCTGGTAAAAGGGATTTTGAATAAGGAAGGCTATCACTCCATTTTGCAACGCCATGCCGTACCCTGTGGACAGCGCTTGATTGGAGCCAATTTCCTCCTACAACAGGACAATGACCCAAAGCACACCTCCAAATATGCACAAACTATTTAGGGAAGAAGCAGGCAGCTGGTAGTCTATCTGTATTGGAGTGGCCAGCGCAGTCACCAGATCTCAACCCCATTGAGCTGTTGTGGGAGCAGCTTGACCGTATGGTACGCAAGAAGTGCCCATCAAGCCAATCCAACTTGTGGGAGGGGCTTCTGGAAGCGTGGGGTGAAATTTCTCCAGATTACCTCAACAAATGAACAACTAGAATGCCAAAGGTCTGCAATGCTGTAATTGCTGCCAATGCATTCTTTGACGCAAGCAAAGTTTGAAGAAGAAAGTTATTATTTCAAATAAAAATCATTATCATTACCTTGTCAATGTCTTGACTATATTTTCTATTCATTTTGCAACTCATTTGATAAAGAAAAGTGTGTGTTTTCATGGAAAAACAAAACTGTCTGGGTGACCACAAACTTTTGAACGGTAGTGTAACTATGTACTATTTTACATGAAAAAGTCTTGAATAAGGATTGGAAATCAAGATGAAAATTAAGTGTTTTCAAAGCTCTCTCTCTCTCTCTCTCTCTCTCTCTCTCTCTCTCTCTCTCTCACCCTCTCTCTCTCTCTCTCTCGCTCTCTCTCTCTCTCTCTCTCTCTCTCTCTCTCTCTCTCTCTCTCTCTCTCTCTCTCTCTCTCACCTGCTCTCTCTCTCTCTCTCTCTCTAGCTCTCTAACCCTCTCTCTCTGTCTCTCTCTTTATGCCTCTCTCTCTTTATCTCTCTCTCTCCCCCCCTCTCTCTCTTTATCTCTGTTGAGTGAAGGTGAGTGGTG
>OMKQ01046316.1:0-11009 GCA_900302335.1 Phycis phycis
AACACAGAAATAATATAATTTTGTTGAAGTCATTACTGTAGTCTTAGCCAGCTAGATGCAATATATAGTAATTATGAGTAATGATGCTGTTTAAGGCTGCTACCTTTCCTATAATAAAATATACAAATTTGAATCCACAAACAAATAATATATACAAACCTTATATACAAATAAAATAAAATAAAATAAAATAGTTACGAACAATTAATGATTTAATTTTACTTACTTTACTACTTTTTTCGGCACAAATCGCAACTTTCCAACTATGAAGAATTAATTACAGCAATTATGTTTCTTGCCTAAATAACTCAATAATAGTGCAGTGCTCAGAACAGTGTTCAGAACTGACCCAGTGCTTGGCCTCCAGTATTGTTGCTTGCAGCTTCAACAGCTCTCAAGAACTGCTCATCCAAACAACTTCACACTGGACACTACACTTCCATGGGTCCTCGGAAATACACCGTTCAAGTCTAAAGTCCAACGAATGAATGGTTGTCGAGAAAATCAAAAGACATACATAGAGAGACTCCTCTTATTATAGTTAGAATTAGACTTAATAATGTGAAACTAGAGCCACCAATGGTTGTTATTGTTTAATCAAATACAGATTTTTGGAATGGACATTAAACACTCAAAATGACTCAAAAGTGTACTTGATATGCTATGTTTAAGTTGTGTGATGTTGGCTAGTTTGTAGTTCTTACAATATAATTTTGATCATTCTGTCTCATTGATATTGTCTATGGGACTCAGGAAGGTGAGGTGAACTTCATGTTTCATCCACAGCAGCTTGATTACCACCGGCCTTCAACTGAGTGCACATTCACCTCTGTCGCTACAGTCAGCATTTTAAATGTCAGACCACAGCATGCTGTTTCATCAGCCATTTTCATAATACATCTGTGAGGCTTTTCAGAAAAAACAATACATATTATGAGTTATCCTGTGATTTATGCCAACAGCGCACAGTAAGATAGAAATCACAGGTAATTGGCAGAAAACGCTCTGTTAGCATGCATCTGCTGATTAAAAGTCATAAACACAGTTGTGTTTGGCAATAGATCAATGGAAGCAGTGTTTCTGAGACACTTCCTGGGGTCCCGGCGTGATGTAACTCCTCAAACAGGGTTTTTAGAGGGTTCGAGTTCTAAGCCATTTAACCCAGATATACCATGTTTTGTGCGCACTCACTGCAGTTGGGTGAATTCAAAAGCTTTTTGAAATTGTAATTATTATAAAGGGTTATACTAACAATCTCTTCACTTGGTTACTTTCTGTGAGTATAAAGTGTGGTCAATAACATTAGAGGTTGTGCATTATTGAGCATAGCTTAGCAGTTACCAGAAATACGGTGAAATTCCTTTTTATCTGCAAAGCAAAACAGGCAGGGCATAATCTTTAATACAGTGACTATAAAGCGAAACTGATAAAAAAAGTGTCCTATTTAAAGTACCATCTTACATCTTACATACACCATCTTGGCTTTGCTCTAGGGGCTTTTCCTGAAAATTCAACAATGTGCCAATCCATGTGAGCCTCGCCCACATTTCCCACAGCACCGTGTATATAATGCCACACCGAGTGGCACTGTTCCAGCAATGAAAGCTTACCAGTCTACTTAGGTAAACTTATTAACCATTAGTTCCATGGATGGTCTGGACCGCTTGTGGCTGGTAGATTCCTTCTGTCTGCCCGGTAGCAGCAGTGCCAAGGCTCTGAGGGGGAACCAATCTTTCGGCAGGACCCCCACACCGAAACAGCGGAAGTTGGCTCCCAACCTGGGAACGACCTACACCTTATTTTTCCTTCCCCGTCAATAAAGAAGACCTACGGTTTATACACAGAACATCTCTCGAGAGTTTTACCCTTTAGACTAGGGGTCTCCAACCTTTTTTCTACTTTTTTCTACCTTTTTAGAGCTACTCATGTTTTATAACATTCATTCTCATAGCTTATTTCAACGTGAACAAACGGAATGAGCTTGTTTTGCCTGAACATTCACAAAATGTTGGTGTCCACAACTCACATTTTGCATTAAAACATCAAAATATTTTACAAAACAGTTTCCCACTCTTCATGAAAATCTGAAGTTTTTTGCCTCTTATTAGTTAGTACCTGCCACGGCCATGGTTGCTGCCCATCTCACATCACCACTAACTTATCAAGCTTGACAGGAGCGCACAAGTTTGATTGACAACTAATTGGCAAATATTCATTTTGTGTAAGAAGGGGGCGGGACATCTATGAATTTGATTGGATATAATTAACCCTTTGGCAAGCTACTTGTAAAGGGGTTGTGAGCTACTGGTAGCACGCAAGCGACGTGTTGGAGACCCCTGCTTTAGACCAACAACTCCCTGCAACTTCCACGCATTCCCCCTGCTTCCAGCCCAGGGGCTGCAGGGCCTTCCTCACTCTAGAAGCGTGCTTCATGAATGGGCTGGGGACTCACCACATGGCTTTGTTTCTAGGACCCCATGTGCCAGTCCCCCGATTTTACTCCTCTTCCCCTCCGTTTAGTCTATTGGCTATAAGGAGAAAGCGGGTCGGCCTGTGTGCTTTAGGCATGATCCACGCTGACTCACAAGCAGTGCAGCATCCTTCTCGCTATGGTCACATCTTATTCCACTGAGCTTTCTCCCCTTACAGACGGCTCATCCCCTCCTTTTAGAGGGTAGACCCTCTTGGATCGCACACAGGTGAGATGGCTGTAGGGGCAGGGGAAGGCAGTGTGTTCCTAAACACCGCTAAACATCCCCAGCTCTCTGCTCACCCACTCTGAGCGCTGTTGCGTGTTGGTATAGGCGTGAAGTCGGGGCATCCCATTCAGTTCCAGCATGTTCCCCACCCTCATGGTGCTTGAGGAGACAAAGTGGCAGGATCTTGTTAGGAGCATGGCTTTGGCGGTGGAGGTGGTTCGTCTCTTGGGGAGAGGGGCCGCTCAGGCGTCAAGAAATTTTTTTTTTTATATTGACGATTTGCCTTCACTTTTCCTTCATTTGGGAGAATAGCTCTCTGCTTCCCAGCTCTCAGCTGGTCTACTTGGGACTTTGCCCCCACTATGACAGCGAAACCGCCACTTCTGCGACGAGATGCCATGCTGTTGGCACTCACCCGGATTTGGGCTTGCAGAAGAGTGACGACACTGTCTATCATGCACCTATTTGGGCTGATGGCAGCTGCCCACCCGGGGGTGCCTCTGGGTCTGCTGTTTATGTGCAAACTACAATGGCGGTTTTCTCTCAAAAGGTTGGATACCAGGGGGTACAAACTCAAGCCATTCACTGTACCCCGCTCAGTGTCAGTGAACCTGGAATCTTAGGGAAGCCCCCTTATGCTTCTCAAGGGGGTTCCCCTGGTTAAAGTGACATCAGACGTGCTGGTTTTCAACTCACTCGCCCAGAGGTGGGTGGCTGATGCCCCCTGCCCTCACATAAATCTGTAGGAATATTCCAAGGTGTTGAAGAGGATGTTACATTTCTCTCACCTGCTGTGCGGCAGCCACATTCTGATCAGACTGACCGTGTCATAAACAGGGGGGAGAGCTCTCCTCTACCCTCCACCGAGCAGTGGTCAAGCTCTGGATGTGGGCTCAACAGAACCTGCTCAGTCCAATAGCCCTACATATAATGGGGGCCCAGTACTTTATCTTTATGTCACAGATCTTTATGTCAGAGAGGCAGACTCTGTCCCGGAGTGGTCCCCGCTGACATAAGTGGCGGTTACACCCCGACTTTGTCAGGTTGTTCTGGCAGAGGTTTGGGATGGCTCAGGCAGTTCGCATCCAGAGAGAACGCCCGTGGCAGGATGTGGTACTCTCTTAACCCACAAGATCTCCCCCCCTTTGGAGGAAGATGTGATGGCATAAATAAATTGGCCATGGGTTCTCTTGTATGCGTTTGTGAATCATCCAGCCACTTTGGATGATTCACCCTCGTCTAGAGCGACTCAAACAGGAGGAACGGTCACTCCTTCTGATGGCCCCCGGACAGACATTCAGCTATTCGGTTCCCGGAGCTAGTGGAACGGCTCTTTCACTCTGCTTTGACCCAATCCTGTGTTCCTCATCACAACATCAGCTATTTTCGAGAGATATTGTACGAAAGGTTTTGCGCCCCCCTCCTCACTCTAGTGAGTCAGAGGCGGCGCTCATGTGGACATTGCAAATCCATGTGTAGCGTGGCGGCATTCAGGTCCACACAACAGCTCTTTGTGTGTTACAGCGATGCTACCGGGTGCTGCTATCTCTATAAACAGCGTTTATCTCACTGGTCATCTGAGGGAGTTTGTTTAGCCTACACTCAGCAGGGCTTCATGCCACCACTGGGTGTTAGGGTTTAATCTATGGTGAACCTGCTGTTCCCCATTGCTGACGAACAGTGAGGAGGACCAGTGCCACTCGGTAAAACACAGTTTACGCGGTGCCGTACACAACGTTCTTGGTCACATTGTGATTGTGTATTTTAATGCACAACCTATATATGGAAATACACAACAGCTGGAGGTTCCTGAGAAACTCTGTGTGTAATAACTCATGGACGTAGTTAAAGGTTGTTTTGTGTGTAAACATAAATGTGTGTTGTTTGCCTTGACACATAAACATGTTATTTTTAGAGGGTGCTGGGAATCTGTCAGGTTGAACCCAACGCTTCTCCAGTTCTCAATAAGAAGATAGTGCTTAAAGTGTTTAAATTCTGTTCAGATACACGTGCTCTTCTGATGTTCATTTTCAGTATTGTGCCAGGACCATCACACTGACACCACAATGGACTAATGTTGCAATCCTATTTATGGACTACCAAAAGTAAAGCTATGGTATAACTTACTATTGTTACCAGGCCATCGAGAACATCCAACTTTGAGTCTGGGAAGGCACGGTGGTCACCGAGTTGAGTTGGGCATCTAAAATAGCAAATATTGTCCTCCCATATACTCATACATATATTCTTTTTCAGCAATATTTTCATCAAAATCATTACTAGAGATGGATGTGGGAGGGTTGTTAAGACATACATGGAATAGGGTAACTGTGGATGTTCTGCTAAAAGAGCAGCCAGACAGGGTAGTGTCCTTCATCACACTTGACTTTGGACTCTTCGCCTATAAACAAGAGCGCTGGCTTTTGCTGCCCAGGAATAATCCTGAAACTGTGGCATACCAAAGACAGCTAGGTCTTTGAGCTGGTAAATACAATTTCCCTGCTCTGCATTACAAAACAAATAAAGACGGTTTGCTTTATATTTCCAAATAAAATACATTAGACATTGCAGTCCAAAGCTCAAGTATGCCAAAAAAAAAATTCTTTGAAGTGTAATGATTTGGATAAGATGTACAGTATATATCCTGACACCTCAAACACTCCAGCATTCTTTGAAGCATTTTAAATAAATGTGTTTTTGTAACAGCTTTAAGTTTATTGGGGATTTCCAATCAGAAAAATCCAATGTTGTTTGATGTGATTCTACATTTACATTTACATTTTACATTTAGCAGACATTTTTGTCCAAAGCGACTTCTAATCAGTACATTTGTGTGCTACGACATGTGGACAGTTGAAGGTGGGGATCGAACAGCCCACCCTCCGGTTAGTGGACGACCCGCTCCACCCACTGAGCTACTGTGCCGCCCCTTTATCTTTGGGCGTATCAGAAGTATCGGCTGAAGGGGCCTTAAACTCTCTTGAGTCTACAATATCCCTGTGACAACAAAGGCGTTCTCACAAAATGGAAATACTCCTATATATATAGTTTGTCGAGGGGATACGTCGTCGATGCTATTTGTGAATTACTTTCTTCTTTACAATCACCACCACCTTCCATGGTTGCAATATATACCCCAACATAATAATCGAATGCAGGGCACATATCTCAGTATGTACTTGACTAGGCTTACTTGTTTTGTAGGTACGCTTGTTGTATTATTTAAAATTTCGGCAGTAGTTTGCACAAATGTACACATCCCCAAAGTATACATTTTATACAGTCCATGTGCTTTCTACCCACCGAGGATCGAAACTTCAGTGGGTGTAAAGCGCATGGACAGTATAAAATGATTTTAATGTTATATCCACTGGGGACATTTTGAAATGTGATATTCAGCTGAATTGCGCTGTAGTTACACCATTGGTTAGGGCAAGGCCCTTTGTAATTTGCCTGTTGTGTACGAATATTATATAAACCCCAGCACCTCAGCAGGTATACAGTGCTCAGCAATGGACTCTGTCGGTGATCACACCTTTAGTTCACTGTATCACAACGCTGATATCGGAATATCAGTACCGAATATCAGTCAATAGCCTTTCTTTCTAATTCCAGTTTTGATGTCAGGACGTTCCTGGTAAGGCCATCATTATTGTAAAAGTTTATTGCAAAACCAAAGTGATTCGTCATTTGCGTTCTCACGTACTGTATGATGTCTACATAGGTTCAGTAGCACCTCTGTCGGCAATGTTGTGAACAGTGCAGCATGGACAAGCCTGGATTGGCCATAATAAGATAACCAGGTTACACTAACCAGGGCATGCCACAGTGTAAATCGATCAGCTTTAGCAGCCGGCCATAGCCTATCTAGGCCAACTCTCAATGGGCAACCTCGACGAATTTCACCCAATTCTCAAGTTAATTCTGGTTCGATCCTAGTAATCACTTAATTGGCTCCATTCAAAGTGGGTTGGACGAAGGTGAATAAAAACAACCTCAACATCAATACAAAACAGCAACCTGTTTTGTATTTAATTCATTTTTTGGTAAGGAAATATGATTTATTATGTTTGGGAAGATAAATGGTTGAGACGTAATAACTGCAAATAAAGCCCATGTCTGACTGGCTAGGGTTTACTGGTGAGTGTTTCACAAATAAACTGGGGGAATAGAAATGCAGCTAACATCCTAGACATTAAACCCATGCCAAAGACAGGAAAATACCACTTTAATACTCATTACAAAGTCCTTAGTTATATAACACTATGTGTCCATTCCAAAGAAGAGAAACAACAACATGCTTGAATTCCATTCACTGTAGTCCTCAAATATAACTCAGCTTTTTTAACTGTTCCCTTTTTTCAATACAGCATGGTTATGACAAATGTTAGAAGCTTTCTCACCTAAGTGTAGGTACATATGGAGCTTGATATAAAATTGCAACTTGCAAGCTTACATGCATATCTAACTGTATCTTATTCTTCACTATGTCCCTTTTCTGGCCTTGCAGTAATTAAAACATTTTGGGCTGTCGGAGAGTGGTGGGTGTGTGTGTGTGTGTGTGTGTGTGTGTGTGTGTGTGTTTGCACACTCACCAACACACTCACACACTCACCAACACACCAACACACTAACCAACACACAACACACTAAACTCACATCTTTCTGTTAAGCAACAATCACAATGCATTATTCTGGCTACTACCTTGTTTTATGTGCACAAACATTTGAGAGAGCTATCTGTAGGGCTTAAGTGTGGAGTGACTGTCAGACTTTCCACTTCCCAGGTAGAAATGAGACACACTATACTAAAGGAGCGTGAAATATGTTCTAAACTATTGTGCATTTCATTGCTATAAGAACAATCTAATCACCTTCTTATAATTCCCATTCACACACTTCTGGACTACATAGAAAGTATAGTGGGCAAGTGGGGATGCACTGATCTTCTATATTTGTTCTTTGATGCTTGTTTTGTATATTTTATTTTGTTCAGAACAAAGTCATCATGGGACATTGTATCCTATTAATAATAAAATAAATTATAATAATTTCTTCACCACTCATTCTCTCATTAATTCCATAAGCCTTTAGATGCAGAGATCATTTACACAGACAGACCTCTCATCCTCTCCACAACTGAAAGGTGTTATGCTAGCTTGCATTTATATCGCTACTATAACCAAGAAAGCTGGCACATAAGGACCCAAATCCAGCTACTGACTCCTTTAGTCAGTATGTTTACATGCACACGGAAACCTGGTTAGGCAGGGAATACAGGTTAAGGTCAATGTCCAGTGATGAATAAAGTCATTATCACATTTACATTGGTCACTGAGAAAACCGGGTTAAAGAAGCTATATCAGTTGAAGAAGTGACAGGAGAATAAAATCCAACCATAGCATATGGCAACAGCCCAGGTAGTTAGATATTGAATATTTCACTGATATTCGCACCCCATAATAAAGAGATGTAAAGCAGCGAAATGGACGATCAGAGGTCGAAGTCCCAGTGGGTCTTTCGGTGTTAACTGCTGGGATCTGACTGGATTGCACCTTTTTATTTCCCGCAGCTCAAAACTGTCAAGGTTTTTTTATAATCAGATCCATCTTATTATATCTAACATGAAAGACGTTTCCTTGTCAGTCCAAATGTCTATTGAATAGCAAGCTATGGCAAGTCTGCAACGTAAACATGCTCTTGTAGTTGAGTGTATTTATCAGTGGGTGTAACTTTGTTGCATGCACAAAATTAAATCTTGCATCACAAAACTGCCAAAACCCGGTCATGGCGTATGTGGTTTGGAGCCTTGGGCAAAACAACCTATAAACAGGTGGTTTTTCTGTGACTCATTATCTGAATCATTTTCATAGTCAATTTAAGAGCACTTGCCTAAATGCCAAGTGAATGGTTTAACTTGGAAAAGGCACAGGTCAGAGTACGTGTGCAGGATCACCAAATATCCATATGCGTGTGGACGAGACCTAAATTACATGTATTAGCTGCAACAGGATTGGTAATTTCAATCAAGGGGTTTTATGTAATGAATGTTTCATGTTTTGTTATCTGTTGCTCGCTTTGCTCAAATGGATTCCCTCAGCATATTTTTTTGTTCTCATGCCGCCAACAAGATGCAGATTGTCGCAGGGTTTAGGGGCTCGAACCAGGCAAGGTTTTAACAAATCTATCCAACTGACACTATTGTGTTCCATCAAGTGTTTGACTAATATTCAACACAATAGGTAGGATCATTTCTAAACAACCTACATATTTGACCAGAGAACATAACAGAAGAACAGACATTTTCCTGCAGTTCATCTCAAAGTTGTGAGAGTAACACAAGTGCAATGAGCAGTACAGAGTAAAAGGGTTTGGTTCACTGGATTAGAAATTACGAGAAAACCTTGTGTCCAAAATATGATCAAATGGAAAAGGTGACTCACAGCAACAATGCAGCAAAGTGTGTGTTGCATCATGATGGCAGATTCATGAAGAAGAAACTTCTTTGTCAACAGAATTTGACAAAGGAAAGAAAGCATGTTGTTTTCTCAACTCTCCCACTCAGTTCAATTGAGTGCATGCATGCATGCGGTGTAAACCATAACATGAAAAAAAAAATGAAGAAAATATCCCTTTGGTAGAAATACCAAAGCAATGGCCTTAGAATTATGGTTACAATATCTGTAACTTACCAAATAGGACATATAAATACATTGCATAAATTATTTTATATTCAAGTACAAGTATTTGAGGGATGTTGTGGCACTTGTTAGTTAATTAGTATCCCTCCTTGGTGGATGTATATCCTTGAAAGAAGGTAAAACCAATAATAACAATAATAATAATGTAGCACAATCGCAAAAATAAACGTTAAATTAAAGGCTCACAGTGCCGGTAATTTTTTTAAGACATTTGCTTCGTTTTTTTTTCATGGAGCCATTTCACCAGAGACGGCCATGCGTGGGTCGGGACATGTGCTGAGTGGGAGACGGTGATTTAGGAAGGGAACATGTTCTGAACAGATGTCTGTGGCTGTAGAAGGACTGGCATGACAGTCCTTCGCAATCTGCCTTTTCCCATCTGACGATCAATCATTCTGGCTCCTAACATACATGGCTATTTAGCAGTTACCTGGAAAGATCAACTCCCTGGCACTGAAATGTCTCGTGTATTCTGGCCGGGAGCCGTGAGATCAAGTGATGCTAAGGTGTGCCAAATGTACTGATAGCACTGTCTCAATTTCATTCTACTGTAACTAGAATGTGTTGAGAATTCTCCCTCACAGTTAATCTCAGTACAATCCCATGCCACCAAAGCACTTGAGAAAGTTAAGCTCAGACAAGACCTGATTATCATTCAGCAGAGAGGAATAGGCACATTATTCATGCAAATCAGTAGAGAAAATCATGCAGATTAATGCATGATTTTTTGCGGGCTAGTTGAAAACAATGATTAATAGACAAAAGTACTATTAGTAACTACTTTCTCTCTCATGGCCACAGAAAACGATGCTCACGAATCCACACAGCACTGCCGGTATCCATTTAAAGTCAAGGATTAATATGAAGGTATCAAAAAGGACCATAGTGAGCACACACACACACACACACACACACACACACACACACACACACACAGAACCATATTTTATAGATATACACACACACATACATAAATCATCACCAATGACCTTCATATCATGGTGAGGTTCACCATTACCATCACCAATGTCCTTTGTATAATGGTCTGGTTCCCCAGCACCATCACCAAAGCCCTTCGTGTAATAGTCAGATCCCACAGTGCCATTACCAGTGACCCTAGTATAATGGTCAGGTTCACCATTATCATCACTAATGCTTGGCCATTGTTGTCAGGCAAGCACAGCATGTCCCGGCTTAGTGTTTCAAGATGGGAGATGAAGAAATTGATTGTTTAAAAAACATGTGTGCTTACCTGCCCTGGAGTACATCCCGCGCATTCAAGACAGAACACCCGTTTGACTTTTGCTGCGAAGCCTGGCGATCCAACGGCCCGCAGCCCTCGCCTCCAGAAAGATAAAAAAGGATACGGCCAGGCACCAAAGGCTTCCTGTTGACGAGTGCAAAGGATAACTCCGTCTGCAGGAAGACGGCAGAGGCCTTGATAACGTGCTGTCCGAAGCGAAACGTCGACATGTCTGATTGAAAGAGAAGGAGGGCAGACATTAGATTCAATTTCGTCAGACAGAGCAAGCATAGTATATACAATACGATAATACAAAAAGATCATGAATCAAAATAAATCACAAACCGTTAGACCAGATGGGGGGGG
>OMKQ01046317.1:0-13035 GCA_900302335.1 Phycis phycis
ATTCAACTGTAAGTACAAGGCTTTTGCATGATGCTGACAAATCTGCATAACTTTGCCAACTGGCAGTCCGTCAGGCCAGAAGAGGCATAATTGTTCTGTTGGACCAAGGACGCTCATACAAATCACCTGTCTGCAATGTCTGTCCGATCTGTCAGACGCCACGTCAGCTGTCGTCGGATTCGATAGCCAATTAGCTGCGGCAGCAGCAGCACTCGCGGTGTGAGCTTCCGCTGAAAATCATTTCTTAGGGAGAACTTTTTGTGTACCGTGTTACCCAGTATGCATGGCCAGACATCCCACACTTATTTGCAGGGGTCCTTTTGCCTCAAGTACCTCATTGACGGGGACGTGAATAGGTTTTGACGATGAAACACGTGCTAATATGTGCACGAATACAACGTGTTTGGTAGCCTTCATCATCGCGCCTCACTCAAACCTGAATGAAACGCGTCGTACCAAAACTCTGGTTTTCTTTGTCAACGATGCATGCAAATCAGATCACACTGCTTTATGTGTGAATTCATTTCTGTTACATATCCCCTAAAAAAACCCTTTCAAGCCAACTGTGAGCTTCCCTTACACCTCGCCTTGGAGGCTGCCTGGATTCATACAGCAGCTGGTGCAGCTAAAGCGTGGTAGTATTCACACACGCTATCATCGTACCACATCCATTCATTTGCAGTCCATGTGATTACATCCATCTCGCTGTGGAATGTGTCCACTGCTCCGTCTTATCTGCGTTTATTGTAATCAGGACCTGCAGTTGGCGCTGTGTGTCTGGCTATATGAATGTGTGTCCCCCCCCCTCCCCGGACGCACTGCCTTCTGATTGGAAGAAAAGCGCTTTGTTGCGTTCTGATTGGCCGCTGGGCCGTGCTCTCTGATGTAATGACCCATGCTGGGGAGGTGTTACAGTAGCAGATTTGGAGGCGATACTCCGTTAACAAGGAGCCCGCTGGGACAAGCTGCCAGCAACAACTGATGTGAGACATCATGTGATATCAGGCGGGGGCTGTCCATGCCAGAGACAGTTGGTGATCTGCATATCGTTTTCTTTTTTTTTCTTTTTATTTCGTGCCCCATCACAAATGACAATGAGGCCTGCTAAGCTAACTTATCATTACTTTGTGTAACGTGTTCATCTTGGGAGTGTCTCACGTTACTACAGGCAATTATGCACTTTTGCCTTTTTCCACTTTTATGTGTTGTGTAACAGTGATACATATTTAATTTATTAAAGAAGTTCAAAATTAAAAATTCCAATTAGTATTTTGTACTAGCCTGACACGTTACATAAGGACTGTTCAGGCTCTGTTTGACCGTAAACAAAGCACTCGGCACGCAGCAAAGGCGTCACCTTCGAATCATTTATCCCATCCACTGCCTCTGTTCCCAAGAGCTGTAGCTCTGTTTCCTGTGGTTTAGAGGCAACCTGAAGGGCAGCCTTTATTGTGTGTGTGTGTGTGTGTGTGTGTGTGTGTGTGTGGGTGTGTTTATAATTGTACACTTAGTATTGTCTGTACAGTACTGTAGTTGTTCGACTGCAAATTCATAGCCTTCTTCTTTGAATAATACTGGAACAGATTGGCCCCCCCGATAGACTTACTATATAAGCCTTGTTTCTTTCTGTAGCATATCATTTGACTTCAAACTATAACATTTGCATTCATGTTGCGTTTAAACGATTAACCCTTAACAAATTAATCAATTCATGCTTTGAACACATCATGCATGCGTTGCTTTTGTGCTGTAGGCCTACTTTTGTTTACATGGCAACTGCTCAAAACCATTCCTGAGCAGGCTGAAAAACAATCTACATAAATAAATTACAGACTTGTTCTGTAGCCGGGAAAGGAAAATGTTTGCATGATATGCCAAAATGCAATAATTCAATTTGAACCAATTCCAAAACCAGCTGATGTATCTACACCGTCGTTGGTTTGGGGTTGCGGTTAAGTTAGTTAAAAAGGCGAAACTGCGTGGACAATGATTTGCCCTCCCTTCCCTCCAAACCATCACAGAGAAGAGAGGAAACCTTGTGACCTGTTAATATCGAGCCATCAAGAACACAATTTACCACGACAATCCAACACGACGTTAGCCACACTGCCCTAAATTTTAGATTACTTTTTCTCCCCCCCTTTTTTTTTTATTCGCTGACAGAAATGAAGACGGAGGTTGTAGATGAAGCCCATGGTTTAAAGGCAGGGGGGAAATTGAACATCATTTTTTTTTTGGGGGGGGGTACAAATAAAGAGGTATCAATCATAGCTGAAAATAGACCTGCCTACTGGGCCGGCCTTTGTGATGGCTGCATGCAGAGCGGTCCTCCGGGGAATGTTCTCAGGACATAATGAGATAGAAAGATCGGAGTAAACAAATCGACTTCCTTCACTGGCAGGCCTAATTAGAGGGCAGGAATAAATAACTTTCAGAGGGGAGGAGGCTGGCGTGCTGGTGTAATGCATTGTAATGGGCCGCGGAGTATTAATGCTGCAGTTTACTGTGTGACATGTCGCTGCGGCATTTAAGAGGAGTTCACTTTAAGGTTATCCTATACGGCTGCCGGCAGAGGTGATATTTACATCCTCTGAGCCATTGAGGATGTTTAGCTCAAACGAAACAGGTTTATTTTTTTTCTTCAAATAAAGGTCATGTTGATGGACTATCTCACGTTCTGAATCCGGCTTCGTGGCTTACGAGTCGGTGGGGCGATTCTGCCGCCCATGCTGACATCTTGAATCATGGGCTGTATGTTGAGAGAGTGCTACTGAAATGCTTGACAAGAGTCGAACCAGGACGTCGTGGTCGTGATCAAGGGTCAAAGTTCATCGCTGGGGGTATTTATTGGGGAAATATTACGTACCGATCCCATGCAGAAACGCTACGTACAAACATTAATAACTATAACGATGCTTCCCCTGGCCCCACGTTTTCCAAACAACATTTGGGACGCTATCTGCATGACGGAGGAAGAAATTAACAGCTAGGCCCCTTTTCTGTAACTGCGGTCAAAACAGCATTCGTCGATGCCACGCGAGATGAACGGAAATGAGCACTGTGCATCCCCCCAGACTGTAATTATTTCAGTTCTGTTACGCCAGAACAGATTGCCGTATTCTGTTTCCCTGCGTGAGCTCTCCATATTGTTCCTCCCATTTACACTCTATCCCTCATCGCTATTATTACAACATGGCACCCTCCATTTCGTTGTCATTCTGGGCCACTCGGCTGTTGCATGGGACTGGTTGCATCTTGGCCTGGCTTGCTAACTGCCTCCCCCATGAAAGGAGGATGATAATCCATCAGAGATAAAACATTACACTGCACCTCTATGGCTGGAGGGCCCGGCATGCTTGTAGGCTGGGAATAGGCAGATAAGGACAGAGAGAATATGCTCTGGGAAATTGGCCACCCACTATCAAAATGAAACACTTGTGTTTCCCATCAGCCGGTTTAAAACTGTTCTTTAAAACTTTCTTTGGACTCGCGGTAAATCAAGCATCTGAGATTAGGTGATGTTTCTCTAGTTTTGCCTTGTTAGGCTCCATCCCCTTTGCTTTCAGGGAAACACATTCATCGCTGCTGACTGAAAGGCCTGCTTCAGGTGGCCGGGGCCAATGCAAGCCACGACACAGCGAACGCGGCGAGCCACCCAGGACCTCTGGCACGAGGCTGCTCGTTACAAGTGATAGACAGCCATTGGTCATTTCCAGCCCTACTCAACAAACTAACCCCAAGGGCCCAGCGCAGTTCATATGAGTGCACTGTACTTACAGAATGTATTATTGTCAGTATTTCTGTTTTAAAAATGTGGACACTGTGCAGCTGGCTTCCATAAAACATGGTTGTGGAGGCTAATTCAAAGGGCAGCAGCATGGCTAAAAAAGGAGGAAAAAAAGCCTAATAGAAAAAAAAATAGATCCACATAGCATCGAGCATTCGTTTTGAAGCCTGCGCTTACAGGCTCAGTTGGTTAGTCTGGAGTCTCCCAGCGCAGCCCTCCTGCTGGGATGTTAGTGAGGCTGCGATCCTCACAAGATGGAGTCAAATCTGCAAGGAGGGGGAAACTAGGCAGAACACTCTCGGAATACTGACACTCACAATGAATACCCTTCGGAAAATTTGCTTTTTTTTTATGACACCATTTTCGACCTAATAAATAACACCATATCTAAATCCCACGTCTTCTGTAACAGATTTCAAGTGCAGAGTGAAATAATGTCCAGGTTAGATATATTACCTTGAAAATATATGGAGCCACTCATGCCTGCCCATGAAACAGGGAAATATTAATGGCGCCTAAGTGTTACTGTATATTGAATAGATCTGAGCCAGCCAACCGAGCATGGTTGAGTTTAATGAGTTTAATTTCTATTCTTTTCAATGAGAACATTTGACATTTCACGAACACCTGCGCTATTGGCACATGGCAACCTTTCCAAGAGGGGTGATGTCGCTTTTGTGAAGTACAAAGGGCGAGAGAGCAGGGAAGAGAGAGAGGGAGAGAGAGAGAGAGAGAGAGAGAGAGAGAAAGAGAGAGAGAGATAACTCCCTGACTTCCTTAGCCCGTTCTTTCTTTCTTTTTTCTTTTTTTATGTGTCGTCATAAATAACAGATGAAGACCATTTGATCCCAGAGCACTTGTTGCACTGCCTGCAACCTGCAACTCTTCTCCAATGCACTAACCCAAAGCCTATATGATTTTTAACTCATGAAGGCCCTGTGAAATCATCGACTCCAACTCGGCTGGCCGCCGTTTGTTCAGTGCCCCGATTTAACGGGGCTCTTGTTCTTCTGCCTCCTCCTGCGATCAATCCCACTGCACAGCGGCTGACAGCCCCCCGCACTGCGATGCATCAGCAGCAGAACTAACTAGAACAATGATCACCTGCAACCAGAGAGGAGGAGGAGGAGGAGGAGGAGGTCTACGACGATGAGGGCGAGGAGAGTGGGACTGGGGGGGAAACGCTGACAATGTGTGAGGTGAAGTGTGTCCCAGCTCTGTGAGAATGTGCCGTCGTAAGCACGTGTATGTCAGGGTGTGTGCACGGAGACGAGGGCCGCTCGCTGATACTCTGAGAAGAATGTCCACGCGTCACGCCTGCTGGGGAGCCGCGCCCTGTCCGATTCTCAGCCCGCTGTTTGTGCAAGGTGTGCACGTGCACGCACCAAGGTGTGCACATGCACGCACCAAGGTGTACATGTGCACGCACACACACACACACACACACACACACACACACACACATGCGCGCGTGCGTGCGCCCGCACGGGTGCACATGCACACACACCCAGTCACACACACGCACGCACACATACACCTTATCACTTCTAAGGCTTCAATTGGACATATCAAGTTTATAGTTATGCTGCTATCATCGTATTTAAGTGTATTATTCTCTCATCTACTTTAAGTACATTTATTGCACCCAGTGGTTACTCGGCAGATTTGATATCACAGTGAAAAGTGTTCCTTATCAGCTCATGTATCATAGTGCATGTGTTCCCTATAAGCCTTACTGACTGCCCGAGAGTCACAAAATGTCCTGCCAAAGACGATATCTGTTGGTCTTATGCATGCCCTAATCCCAGCGCCACTTAATCTTGCTATAGGAATAACAGGATCTTCCACACACGCGCGCACACACACACACACACACACCCACCCACACAGTCAAATCACATTAAAACACTCAATGTTTTTGTAATCCCTAGACATGTGGCCTTATTTCTTTTAATGTTTCTATATTTACAATGGCAGCAAATCCATCCCAGACATGGAAGTCGGCGTGACCGTTAACCCTCCAGCAGAGAAAAGCAAGTTACAGCCGCGAAGTCAACGGTTTATTTCGTAATTTCCCCCGTTCCTCTGAAGACACCCTGAATGCACATCGTTCCCATTGAACGAGCTGCATATACATGGGAAGCCATATGTGAGACCGCTGCTTCTAAGAGGGTTCACAAGGTTTAGGAAGATTTAGGAAGATTTGATGAAGTGCATGTTAATCCAGGGGTCTTTTGCACTGCGGTAATCTAGTGGCGATTTCCTCAACGACACGCGGCCAAACAGGGTCTCTATCCTGTGATTCAGGACCTGAGTAGGCCTTGCTCTCACGCAGCTCAGCTTTGAGCTTTGCGATGATATGCTTCGTCACTAGTCCGGGAGGAAGAGTGTTTCCGCGGCTTTGATTGGTTGGTGAAGCTTTGCAATGAAGCAGAATACATTCTCTAATTGTAGCTGGATTCGTGTGGACCAGTAGGTTTCTATGTGTCATTGTTCTAGTAGTTGCGGGCAGGGTGGCGGTAGTTTTTCACCATCTTGGACAAAATGTGGGACAAGAACATTTAGGTCTATAAGATGTAATAAATCAGGACTAGCATTGAAAACCCTGTTCTGATCTCAAACGTGTTGTGAGCCGTAACACCGGAGATGTTTCTTGATTTTAAAGATAATGGAGTGACACGCTGTTCTTTCTTGCTTGTATCGTGTAGAAAAACGTCCATCAAGATTTTAGGAGGTTTAGAACGAGTTTAAATGATAAATACGGTAAGGTTTGAGGTTTTCTAATACCATGTTCTGATGCTTTTCCCCAATGATATTATTGAAATGTACACACGAAAAATATAACACATCTAATATTTCTGTTTAAACGTACGTGAAGCTAACATGAACATATCCTGACCAGCCAAATCCCTCATTCCTCCATCCTCCATTTTAATATATTTTCCATTACTTCGTTTGATGGAAAAAGTATATATTTGTGTTTACAACAATTGGAATAACGCTATTGTGACAGAGTTGTCATCTCAACAAAACACCATTGGTCTAGACTGACTGAAACACACCCTAAGCCACACTACATATCCAGCATATCCAACATGAAACGTTACAAAATGGAGAAAAATCACCGTTATGATAGACGAGGGACAACCGCAGCTCAGCCTTGTAGCACAGCGTGCTCTGTCATGTTTGTCCATGTGGCAGAAACGAGTAGTATGTTATGGAGCTCTCAAACCAGCGGGTGGAGCTCCTTCTAAGTGAATAGTCTCATTTACTTGGAAAAGCCATCTATTGGAATACCAATACTTTCCCTGTTTTTATTGCCTTGCTCGTTCGTTAAGGAAAATTAATCCACATAAACCCGTTCATCTTAATTGTATGACTCAATGTCATAAATCAATGATAACTTGTTCGATATGTATAAAGACCAATACAATACAATGACCTTTAGACAGTAGTGGAAACCACGGTTGTATATTTCCTTCGCTGACGTTTTTACTTACTCGATGTGCATCCCTTATACTGTCTTGCTCTAACACTACTCTCAAAGACAATTGTAGTAACCTGGATCTGCAATTTTGAGACGTGAACCAGGTATTCAGATTTTGAGCCATGTGATAATGAAATCGCTCAAAATCAAGATACAGATGTAGATTTTTGTGATTATGTTTGCATTTCCACAACTGACACAGTAACAACGTATTTTCTTATGTTGTTGAATGTTTCTGTAATTGTAGCCTTTTATTAAAACAACGTATAGGTGCAACACATGCGTAAAACGATGTGGAATTGGCTCGACTTAAAGGTCAATATTACCTGTTGTGCTCGTGAATTTTAGAATGGGCTAATCCATAGATTACAATCACGAGCTATTATAAATCTCCTTTTAAGGGGATTACAAACAACACCGCTCCGTCTGATCACTTCGATGAATGCGACGTATAGGACGCTCCGTGCCGTGCTTTTGGTTTCGCCGACGTAGTCGACTACGATCCAAACTTCCCGTGTGACTCCACGCCCCGTTTTCCGGTTTTCCGGGGAGCCGTGAAAAGATCCAGCCCTTCCACGCGCTGCTGTCGCGTCCTGTTCCCGAGCGGTAGCTGCGGTGGGCTTTTCTCCGGTCCGCCGTACCGTGATATATTTTTAACTGTTCGTATTCTCGCCTTTTTACACACCCGGGGGACACCGGGATATTGAATCCTTGCAGTTTTTCCGCATTCGTACCTGTTTTTCCCCGTCTCGTGCCTCCGTGGCAATGGATTGATTTCATTTTTTTCTTCGACCCCAGCCTCGTCCAAGTTGAGAAAACATTGTAACCTGCAGTCTCGCTCTCTCTCTCCGTACTTCGAGCCGTGAGCCAGCTACATGTTTCATCCGGCCACTTTGAAAAGTAGCTGGTTCCGGATGTTTCTTTACATTTCCTAGGTGCGACTTTGAACTTTTCGTCTTGGGGGAGTGTATAGGAGCAGGCGGCGGCCGAGGATTTACAACGGGATTGCTCCGGGGTTCCTGAAGCCTGCAAAGATTTGTTTTGTGAAAAGTGATGGCCGAGCGGGGAGCACGGTCGCTCCTCTCTCTCCTCTTCCTCACCTTTCTCTACACCGCGTCCGCAGCGGCGAAGCATGTCGACAAAGGTAAGCGCTTTATTCCGCACCTTGTGCAACATTCCTGCAAGAATGCAACATGTACCCCCGTCTACTGCGAGTTCATATAACTAAACGACATATATCGAATATGGCCACTTTACACCCAAACCCCATCATTTCGGGTGATTTGTTTCTTCAGTCGTTAAAGAAGTAAAATCGTCTACTGCATTGACCGTGGGATTGTGTTTGACCTGCTGGTGAAAGATATTTTGTCCAACAGAGCAACACATTTTTGCCCATCGACACCTTTTGTCTGCATGTGTAGTGCTCTACTGCTCTATCCAAAATGCTGCTGTACCCCCATTTTTTTTTTCTTTTTTTTTACCGTTTTGGTTTTGCACAAAAGTGTAGATCATTACATGTCAAACGTTTCAGTCAGACAAGTTGAAGACCATTGTAGCTCTGTAATTGGGAAAGACAGTAGGAACTTGGGGATGTGAGGAGAGGAGTATCTGAGGAGTCATTAGTGCTTACTGTCAAGTATTAAGCAAGCATCATCAGTCCAGTGGACATCTCATTACCTGGGCGTCAATACGCGTTTAGCTGATGGATAAACGGTACCCAATTAATTTGCTTCTGTTTTTGAGTCTAACGCAATGCAATTTCGATGTGAATTGTATTGATTTTCTGTGTCGCTTTTAGTGGTTTTTCTTTTTTTCCGTGTGTAAAAATGTTTTTGACTTCCAGTCATGTTTGATATTACAGTTGTAAGGCAAATCAAGCACCCATTGGCAGCAGACACATCAATGTTTGGGTAGTAGTTTCATGACCAAATGTGTGCTTTGTAAGGAGCTTAAAAATGGATAACGATTATTGAACCGGTCATAATTCAACGTTTCATAGCTTACAATTATATGCAAAACGTCAGCCCTGTAGGTGTCAAAAATGCAGTCAATGTGTCTGAGCGGGATAATGGTTGTGAAGTAATGGGACTATAAAGTGGAATTCAGGCCTTGGAGTGATGGGCCTCTGTTAGCTTGTGCTCGCTTGCGTGTGGAGACTGATGAAAGACCCTCCTGCATGAAAAGCCCTCTGCAGTGGTGGAAGGGTAGGGGAGAGCCAGAGAGAGAGAGGGAGAGGGAGCCCCTCCTTGGCATTGCTGGAGATCAGTACAAAAGAGTGAGATGGGGGTAGGGTGAAAGGGGATGACTGTCTGGAAAGTAATAAAACCAGGAGATTAAGGGGACACGGGAGTTCCTTTGGGAGCCCTGATTGATTCCAGAGAATTGGACTGGGACCCACACGCAGTCTCAAATTTCTAATTGTGGGGTCCCCCCCCCCCCACCACCCCCCTCCTTCTCTGAAAATATCTGTTTATTCAAAACACATTTCTTGTGAGGCCCAGTGTCATTATGCAGAGCTGAGCCACATTCAGGGGTTTCTTTCATCAAAGAATGCTGTGTTGCAGACAAAAAGGGCTTCAATCCGAATTGTGTTCCTAATTTTGTCTATCTGCCTCTGGGGGTTGGCTGGATAGATGGCTATATGTGATGTTTATTTTGTTTGTTTTACTTTGAGACTGTGATCAAAGCTCCAGCCACATGTAGGAATCAGCCCCCGATGTGCTTCTGCTGTTCATTTGGCACTACTGTTCTTTTAAAAAAGTTTGCAACAGTTTTTTTTTAGGTTAAATTGTCTCATTTTACTTTTAAGAAGGGGGAATAAGTTTCGCTTTATAAACAACACTTCATCAGAGGAGTGTAAAATCCATTTGGCCCCGGTCTTATCTCTGTAATCCGGCCAGGAGGCTGATTGTGTGGCTGATTATCTCCCTGCGGACAATGCAAATAACTCTAAATGTGTAAACATTTCGTAGACCTTTCTGCTCCCACAGACCTCTCTCCTGGGCTTTATCCCCGCGGACCACCTGGTCTGCAACGCGGCTAAAGAAAAGACAACCACTGTTTTTCTTTGCCGCACTCAGGATCCCTTTTCCTATTTTTTTTAAGACTCCACTGATAAATGTCAAATTCCGGCATTGTGTTGCTGTTGATGAGACTTTTCGGAAAGTCTCACCAGCCCGGCACCTCTCTGTGTGAACAATGTGTAAGGGACTTTCAAAGGGGAAACACAAATGGGAAGAATGTAGCCAGCTGAATCACTTTGTTGACTGTGAGACTTGAGCTTAAGGTTGCTGCTTTTCTTTTGTCATTACCTTGCCTGCTCACCTACCGACTCTGCCGTGTATACAACATGCCTTTGTGCTAACTTACGCACGGGCTGGAATTGGTCATTACGTCCCGATAACACGGCTACGCTGAGAGGTGGCTAATTTGCGCAGTTCTCCAAGTGTTTTTGGATTCATCTGCTTTTGCTCCTGATGGAAGCCCAGTTAGGAGCTGCCGCTCTATGGTCTTGGATGGAACGGCAGCATGTGGCTCCCCACTGTCTCGGTCCTAAAGCAGGAGGTAACCGAGAAGGCCAACAGATGCTGATACAATGCTGATAATTACTTACAGGTTTTTTTTTTTTTGCGTTTTCAATGTGCATTTGTAATTGTGCTAAAGCCTTTCAGGATGATGGCTTTCAGCATTGTGGCTGTGGCTGGTGTAATTTACAATAACTGTTGCAGCAGTTTATCTCTTGTAATTGGCGGGAGGCTGGGCAGATCAATACCCTCGTAAATAAATGGCATCACATCTGCTGTTGCGTGCCTGTTGGTTGTTGAAGGTCAGGCTGAAATCCGGTGCGTTTGTTGGCGACCACCGATGTGGTTTTGGAAGTCAAAAAAATTGAAGATTTGCCCTTTCTTTCTGCAAAAACAAATCTCTACAAATTGTTTGGTAATTTATGTTAAAAACCCTTCCAATCTTGCCTGAATGCTCGGCTCTGTAATGTAGAGTGTGAAACCCCCCTTAGGATACAATTCAACAATGGGATTGGTCAACACATTTTACATTTGGTCGAAAATTAAATCTTTAACGATTTGTAATCTTTAAAATTGTATGCTTTTAAATCCTTTTCAATGGTGACCATTCTGAAAGGGTAGTTGCAACACGGCAGTATGCATGTATATGAAGTCGGCCCACACAACCTACATCATCTCCACTAAATAGTGTGTTGAATCTCCTTACTGGTCACGTCAAACTTGCGCACATCAGCTGTTGGTCTTGAGACTTGATGCCAGCAGACTAGATCACAACATTACGTCATTGCAGAACACAGTGACTAAGATATGTTTTTCCTTCTTTTTTGGATTATATAGGTCAAAATACTACTTTGAGATTTTATTATTTTCCTCTAATTAACTGTCCCGATGCGTACCATTTCGGTGTGTTTTTCTTCTGTGCATATTTTTGTCCCTGCAACTCTAAACTGTGAGCGTGGATGTTCCTACAAGCAAATGCCCTGAAATACCCCCATAGTAATTTGGTTTTCCGCTGCTCGGTCTGAATTCCCTCTTCAAACTGTAGTTTTAGTCTGACTTGAGCCAAATGGAAAAACAAGGAGGGCCCTCATTATCCAATGGGAGCTGCCGTTTTCAGAGCTCCGCAGAGTCTCAGGTCGTCCTGTGTGTTGCCTCTTGTCTCCAAGTCAGTTGTTGTTAGGGTCTCTTGGAGGACATTAGTCATTCTGTGTTATTTGAGAGCCCTCGCTGTTTATTTACTTTGGACTCGGAATCATCAAAAATAATCTCCTGTGGGGTTGTTTTGACTCTACGTGGTGATGTGGCTCTTGGCAGGACTTTTTGCAAGATAACGCATCCAACGGTAATTTTTGAAACCAATCGCAGGCCAATCGTTTAGTGCCGAGGCTTTGTAGACCACACCAGATCAGTGGTAATGTAGCTTATGTTTATCTTATGAAATAAACAATAAAAGCAGGGTTGACTTGTTAAACTTTTGCACCAGGTAACTGGTGTGTGCTGCAGTGATGGTGCTACAGCTGCCTCATGCATCTTTTACAGTGACCCGAACGCAGTCGCAGAACACTACTTGTTCAGCATTACGTGCACGTCTCTGGGAAATTGTAGGTTATATCCATTGATGGGAATAGCACATAGTCAGCCGAGGAACTCTTTGTGTCTAGAGTGCAAGCTAACCCCTAGTCTGTACGCATAGGCCTGGGTCTATCTGTTCAGACGAGGGGTTAGCTTGCGTAAGCTTGCATAAAAATCTTGAATGTCAACACATCGTTTGTTTTTGTTAGGCATTTTTATTGGGCAAATTGCGATTCGGGTCTGGCTGCGGCTTTTCTGATGCCAACGGTGGCAGCTGCAGAGGATGATTGCCGAAATGCACATTCAAATCCCTTTCTGAAAGCTTCATCCGCTCGGGCAAATATGTTACTCTTCGTTAACTATCTCCGCAACGAAACAGGAAACGCGGCGTAACTCCGCCCCTTGCGGTTTTTCGGTTTCCGGCCCCCCCCTGGCCCTGTGCTGTCTCCCTGTGGAAGTCTCCCCGTAACGTAGGACCACTGAGATTAACCAGGGGGGGGCCTTGACTTGATGATACACAGCATCAACACTGTCTTGTGTACTCAAACCTCTCTCCTCGAAGAGTGTGTGTGTGTGTGTGTGTGTGTGTGTGTGTGTGTGTGTGTGTGTGTGTGTGTGTGTGTGTGTGTGTGGGTGTTTCTGTGTGTGTGTGTGCACACGTGACT
>OMKQ01046318.1:0-11979 GCA_900302335.1 Phycis phycis
CACACACACACACCCTCCATCCATCCACAATGCTTCCGTTCGATCAGGTCCCACACACACACACACACACCCACAGGAACATTGTGGTCTCACTGTTTCTCCACTGCAGTGACATTAGGGCACTGCGGTGCAGTGCTGCACACAAGGTTCAGCAACACAAAGCAAGGCACAAGATGAAGGGATCCCAACGCAGGGGAAGAAGGAAGTTTGACTGTCAAAAGACAGAGAGAGAGAGAGAGAGAGAGACAGAGAGAGAGAGAGAGAGAGAGAGAGAGAGAGAGAGAAGTTAGCAAACAGGAGAAGGGGCCAATGTGCTCTGAGTTCGGTGGGAGGAAGAAGGGAAGAGGGATTAGGATGAGAGAGAGAAATGCATATTTGACTTTATATTATACTGTGCAGTGTCTAGTCATTCTGAAGTCCATGGTTTGCTCATATCCCATCTCTGAATGGGAGACACCTCAAAGAGTTCCCCAGGCTCAGGTGACGGAAGAGTATTCTGAAACTCAGAAGCAGGCAAACCAAAGTTGTCGTGGCGCTTGATGTTGTAGAGCAGGGTTCACCTTCAGAGCTGCTGCCACCTCGTCCAACCGGCCCTAAATCAGCAGCATCGCCACAAAACAAATCACACTTTTGTTGTTTTTATCGTTGATTCAAGCTAATATTTTAAGAAATAATCTGAAAGGTAACAAACCTTGGTGTCTCCCTTGGTGACAGCCGTCGCTGTCTGTCCCCACAAACCCCTTTTTGAGCCCCTTGTTTTACTGGGGACACTTGCAATCAGGGTACACTAGTTAACCATCAAACAACATTAGTTAATGCATGAGTAAGCATTTGGAAACAGTGGATGGTCCAATTTAGTAATCATAAAATAATGATGTTTACTAATTGCTTTTATGTTATGGCAATTGTGTTCACGTTGACAAATATATTAGTCTATACATGATTAGATATGCTTAGTGTTAACCCTAACCCGCTCACCTTAACCAGAATAACTTAAACTAACGAGACCTGAACTACAATACAAAAACCTAACCTTAAACTCTATGCTCATCCTACATAATAATGCTTTCGTTAGAGTTTAGTTTGAAATGGGTTTGAAGTTTAATCGGAGCTGGTTAAGTTTAGGGTTAGAGGTGTTAATGTTTGGGGTTTGATGTTGTTACATTTAGGTAGTTAAGGTAGGTTAGAAATGGTTACGCTCAGATATAAGTAATGTATTTTGCTTGGTTATGTTCAGGTCTTTGGCTCTGTGTGTGCATGTGCACCGCAAGCTGTGTTGTTCTCCCCCTCTCTAAAAAGAACTGGCAAGCAATGTGCTACAGAAGTGTGTGTGTTATGTCATGGCATACGGTTTTAAGGTCTAGATGTAATGCATGAAATGTAGGCAAGATTTAATAGGTGGGCCCTCGCAATAGTAAGTTTGTATTTTATTGCATTTTGTTACTTCTAACAAACTTCAAGCTGTTTGAAGTGCTAAGTAAAGTTGAGTGTATTATATAAAATTATCTTGGGCTCTATGATGTAGGAACATTGTGACACAGGGTTAAAACTGTCATTTAATTCTGGGTTTGTTTTTACCTTTTGCATAATTGTTAGACAAATATAATTTCACAATAATCTAATTTCACAGTTTCCTCCTGAAATTGGTTTGTTCTCTAGGTCACCAATTAGTCACTCTTAAAAGTGTTGGATCAAAACCCATCAAAAAACGTCCAATTGATATGTAAATGTTGATACACATTTCATCAAAGGTCAGGGATCTTGTTACGATCCTCCAATCAACTATTAATATTGCATATTCATGTTGTAATTTAAGTTCATTTGCGAAGGGCAAAACCACAAAAGTGGTTAACAAGAGCTTCAAACATAAAGGAAAGTACTTCATTAGTACCTGGTGAGAAATGCAGGTGTTACAGCAGTTTAAAATTCAACATCTAACTGATTCTAGGCTTTTTCTGGCTTCTGGTTCACAAACTGCTGGTTGTATTGGGCAGAACAAGGTGTGAATGATTTGGGGGAGGGGGGCATGTTACAGTGTTTAGGGGCCGGAGTGAATGGTCTGGAATTAATGCGAGGCTGTTAGTGTTCTGGGGGGATGCATTCCTTTGAGTATGATAAGTAGAGAGCCTTTAGCCCAGCCAGACAGTATTGTGAAACTTGAGTTGAATGTGTAACTAGTTCGGAATAATTTTGATTTTAATAATTTAGCCTGGAAAATACTTGGCACTTGAACACATATTTTGAACATCCTATTTATCCCATCACTACATAGACTACTCTACAATACACATGTTATGATGAAATAAATTGTAATTATTATAATCATACATTTTTATAACCTGCTAATTCCATATTCCTCTCTGTGAGCACCACCTAGTAGTGATCAATTACAGTGTCACTGTTCATGACCTATGACATTAGTAGCAGCCATGGTCCACACCACATGCATCTCACCCTTCAAGACACGTGGAAGATGAGCAACGCATTCATCGTGCACAGCTCGACGGCCTCAGCTCCCGGCGTATATCACGTATATACACGCCTCGATACTCTCAACAAGGCAACTCCAGCACCACCGTCTTTGTGAGATAGTATGCTCCCCATGAGCTTTAACATCAAGCCCGATAGCTAGAGAGCCTGGAAGCTTTTCAAAATGCTGTCCAAGACCTTGATTTGAAATCCAGCAAGAAGATCGATCTGCTTGTGAAGAGGTTGGGAAAAGAATCAACGGAACGTGTAAAACAGATCAGGGCCATCCACATCAAACATCCAGATAACGGGCTCAGGATGATATATGAGGGCTTTGGTGTGCAGAATGTGATTGAAAGTGCACTTTTCACACATATTGATAGCTTCCCTTAGGTTTCAAACAAAGATTATTCAAACCTCTGTGAGCTTAGTGACCTCTTCTTGTAGTTAGAGGCAGCAAAGGTAGATGCTGACCTCCCAGGCCTTTCATGAATTGATACAGCACAGGGCAAGCAGCTTGTCTCTTGTCTCTCTCTGTCTTTTAGATCCAACAATAAACAACAACGTATTGTACTTTTCCCTCCCTGTTAAGTTTGCGTTAACTACATCAGACAATAAGCCAGGGTCAGAAATTATCCCTGTTTCAACATTTCAGGGCAAGTTAGGTGCTTCTTTTAAAGCAGACAACACTCCCTGGAAACAAAATGGACAGAAATGAATCTAAGTTTACAAGACCAGTGTGTCACATCCAGCTTCCTCTGCTGCCTGCACTGGCTCAGAAAGGCAGTGTCCAATACATAAAAAGCCCCATCTACTCCAAAGGTGTCGGGCCCGTCTTGAAATGAATGCAAAGCATCCCTGAAAGAGAACAGGATCATTTAAAATGCTGTACTGATCTAATGAATGCATGGCTACATTCACAGCCATGTGTTTTGAGTGTGAAAGTGAGAATCATATCTCTGCACTCCACGACCAGCACCCTGGACCCAGAAACCAGACCTCTCTGCAGAGAATGGGGGAGAAGCACACTAGCGTCAGACGTCACAAACTTGTTGCATTGAAGTCTTTGGTTGGGATCTCAGTGGACACTGGATGGAAAAGTAAGTGTGCCCTACCAAGTTTCTCGGAGTTCAATGACACCCGCAACCACAAAGATTCCAAAACCAAATGCTGCTCTCAACCACCCACATCATAAATCAATAGCTCAACTCATTCCAGAGCTCCAACCTCATAGCTCCTATTCTTCTTCTTGGCCGGGATGTCATGAGTCCACAAGGTTAGTAAGCAAGTAAACGGTCCTAACAATGCACGCTATGCCCAGAACCTAGACCTGCTGTGAACGCATTCTATACCACTACAGAATTCTATAGAATTCTATACTCACTATCACAGAATGAGAACGCCCTTTATTGTCCGACCCTGCCCTAATCTCATCCATGTAGATGAGATCTACAGCCACCTCCAGGATCCTGATGATTCTACAGTCAGCTTCAAAGGAAGTCTTACCTGTAACCAAAAAAAGCTGTTCAAAAGTCATAATCATTGAATGTTTCAAGTACCTCAAAAACTGCAGTTTACTATCAGATCAATGATGATGCTAATATTATGCATGTATGTATTAGTAAGTATTAGTATTGAGTAGAAGCAACACAACTGCCATCATTTATTGACATGCTATGGTTGTAGTGAACAAAAAGTTAAATGTATTAATGTTAATAGTTTATTGGATATCACATGTTCTTACACTCCCACACACACACAGTTTCTTGCTAAAGTTCATGCAGCCAGGGTCGACTAAAGGCATAGGCTATATAGGCGGTCACCTAGCCACCTTCTGGTGGGCGCTGGTCGAAAGAAATACAATAAAAAATGTATAATAAAGATTCATCAGGGACCATTCCTCATTTTCTGCCTTGAGGTAACAAATTAACAGATAAAGAAAGAAAGAAAGAAAGAAATACACTTTGCACCCCCGTTCCTCACAATCTTTTTTATCTGTCTTGGCCAGGTGCATGTACTATGTCCACTGTGGATGGGTTACCATCTGGTGAGCATCTCAACAAGTCAGAGGCATAGGAAGTGTCAGCGATTGCTGACTGACTGATCTCAGAGTTCACAAAGTTTTCCACAATGAAAAGGTCCAAGAAAAAGGAGAAAGGAGGAGGAGGAAAGGGATGCCCAATTTCGAGCTATGTCACCTTATGTTAACATTAAAATGCCCTTTAGGTGGAGACATTTAATTTTTTTGCATTCATTTGTTGCTTATTAGCATGCAAAGTAGCAACATAGTGTCTCTTAATTGGTCATTAATGGATAATTCTGCATGGCCTTATTCAACAACCAGTAAGCCATTAACTAAGAGTTTTGCCTCAATAACCTCAGAATTATTGCTTATCAGTAGTAAGTAAGGAAGTTGTTGTATATGAATTACGATCTCAATATGCCTTGGTTAGTATGGACTTTATAAGGTGGTAGTCCCCCCAAGCAATAATTCTGAGGTTTATTTGAGTTTAAATGTACAGTGCTACCGTTCCACATCCTAGTCTGTTGTGTTTTCTTTTTGGCCCATATTGCTTCTGTAAGGTCAATAGTTTTGCAGTGAACCAAATACTATTTTACTGTACTAATACAGTATTCACAAAGACCATTGAACATACAACCATTTCAATACGTGTTGTTGAAACAAACTGTGCTGTGACTAGGACTGTCACTAGGACTATAATAATTGTGTCAACCCTGCACTATAACTTTTTCATGGAAAAATATTGCTCCTTTAGTCTAATTTAAGTACTTAAGGTTTTCTTCACACAGGAAATATTTTGAATGAACACAAAGCCCACGAAGTTGTCTTGTTTGAAGATTATTTATTTCTCTGTTTTCTCTTCCCCTCCTTGTTTAGCGCAAGAGCAGCTTTAATAGTGCTTTTGTGTACATATTTGTTCATTTGATATATTATTTGAGAAGTAAGTTGAATTTCTAAAAAATAATAAATGTGTTTTGGTCTTGAAACGGGGGTAATGCATCGGGGCGGCAGTAGCTCAGTGGGTAGAGTGGGTAGAGCGGGTGGATAGAGTGGGTCGTCCACTAACCGGAGGGTCGGCGGTTCGATCCCCTTGATCCCCCACCCTCCAACTGTCCACGTGTCGAACCCCACAAAAAAATACTACTGATTGTAAGTCGCTTTGGACAAAAGCGTCTGCTAAATGCCCCCTGTACCCTTTATCTCCGAGGGCACCAAAATGTCTCGAGCCGGCCCTGCATGCACTGTAGAGCTGTTCCCCTCTCATCGCCTGCTGCTGTCTCCCTTATCTGCCTCTGTCTCTCTTCTCTCCCTCCATCATTTGCTGATATCTCTTCTATCACTCTCCCTCCATTGTATGCTGCTGTCTCTCTCTCACTCCCCATCATCTGCTGCTGTCTTTTTCTCTCTCTCTCCCTCTCTCCATCACCTTCATCACCTGCTGCTGTCTCTCTTTCTCTTCCCTCTCCTCTATTTCCATCATCTCACTCCCATCTCTATCTCCTACATCTGCTGCTGTCTCTCCCTGTCTTCTCTCTCTCTCTCTCTCTGTCTCTCTCTCTCTCTCTCTCTCCTCTCCTCTCCATCTGACAATTCTCGTCAAAAAGGTCTCAAATACAACCAGTAAAGGTCCGTTAAGATCGAACCCACTCCATTGTTCCCCTTTGTGGAAAACGGCGGCCGAACCTGCAACACTTTGCCACGAAGTCTCTCGCTTCAAAGTTTATATTATTTCAACTTTGACCCGTGCTGCATGACTTAAGATGCCCGCCAATACATTTGTAGTACAGTCCAAAAGCCAGAATGTTCTCAGCTGAGGCTGACTTTGAGTGTGTTTTGTTTTTCCATGTTTTTGGAGCCCTTCACCTGTGCTTACATTTAAAATGTAATTTCTAAACTGAAAAATGTTCAGGCCTTAAGTCTTGAACAAAATTATCTTCATTTACATCTACTTTGAGTTCATCTATGATGCTACATAATTATTGTTGTGAAAAGATGAATATGTGAATTTGAAGCAATGATTTGTGTTAGTGTTAGTTTACTTGTAATGTACACTACTTAATGTTTGCTGGTATCACATGCTATCAGTTGGTTTAAACATGTGAATTAATGACAGACTTTGCTTTGTTGCTCTACTATTACCTAATTCCATGGTATTTTACAATACATACATGTTTACATGTACAATACATGCATACAAATACTGATTTAACCCTTGTATTGTGTTCGGGTCTGTGGAAGCCTTTTTCATTCATTTATTTTTTTATATAAACATCTGTTAAGTATTTAAATATTAAATTGTTTGATTGTGTTGAATTAAAACCCCCAAAATGCAGTGGGTCCACCAGACCCACCAACACTGGCTGAATGACAGAGATATGAACACCACACAAGGGTTAAGTCAGGTTCCCTTTCATTGTAAGTAGCTTGGACAATATCAGAGCACTGCATTCAAATTTACCTTCTGTATTATTTTTTGTTTGACCCTTTCTGACCTATTAATGGATAAAGGATCAGTCTGTCTATGGAGTCTCAGTGAAAGAAAGCTGTTTATCTGTCAAAGCACACGTGTTGAGGACATTAAAATGATTATTGTGTATGTGTGTGAATGTAACAGAAAGAAAAGGAGCCATTCAAAATGCAGATCAACTAAGTTAGCATCAACACTGTCTTTGTACAAGTGACCTGAAGCCGTGTTCACATCTTTGGTGACCTTTGGCGTGCAGCGTTCGCAGACCAGCATGGAGAGAAACTCTATTCTTCTACATTGTTGTCCATTGGGTCTCCCTCCCGTTTTATATTTCAATCTCTCTGGCTCTCTCTTTCTCTCTCACACACAGACACACACCCTCTCGTCCCCAGCAGGACCCCTGGGTCTGTGTGAGTCCAAGCCTCTTCAACCAATAACACTTGTCACCAAACATTTCTCGTTTAGCAATAATATGTAGCTCTCTGTCTCTCTTATTCTTGTGCTGTCTGTCTCTTTCTTATATCACACTTTCTTGTTTTCTTTTATCATTCTCTGTCTTGCTTTCCATTTTTCTCTCACCTCAGAGTGTGTGATTAGACTTCAGTGGCAAAGCCTTTTGTCTCTATTGCTCCTGCCTCTTTGCTTCTGCTCTGTGTGTGTTCGTGTGTGCATGTATGTGTGTGTGTGTGTGTGTGTGTGTGTGTGTGTGTGTGCATGTGCGTATCGGTGGGTTAAACACCAGTACTGCTAATCCCATTAGTAATGGTGTGCAATGGGATCAGTATCAAACACGACCACTGGGGCTGCTTCATTGGCTGGTTTCTGGCTGTGCAGAACGTGGATTCACACCATATGCTCACCAGCCTCCTGCTCCCTGCTGTGGAATATCAGTATCTTCAGCGCATCGTGTCTCCACTGAAACAGGACTTCAAGGCGCGTTGAGGGCGTCCGCTTTGGGATCGGAGTTCATTTCAAATCTAACATTAAACCAACAGCTTTTTATTATTTTCATCAAACACATTGATGTATGTAGCATGTAGGATACAGTGTGTGTGTGTGTGTGTGTGTATGTGTGTTTGTGTGTGTGTGTCTGTGTGTGTGTGTGTGTGTGTGTGTGTGTGTGTGTGTGTGTGTGTGTGCATGTGTGTGTACCATATAGTGTGACATTACATATAGTGAGTATTATTGTTTGTTACACTAATATGCACGTGCACACACACACACACACACACACACACACACACACACACACACACACACACACACACACACACAGACACACACACACACACACATGCACACACAAGCAGCTCAACATTTCTGATGAAACACGAGCATGATGAGTGTGAGGAGGAAGGAGGCGGAGGCGGAGGAGGAGGAGGAGGAGGAGAGGAGAGGAGAGGAGCTCTCAGAGCGTGATGCCAGCAGCAGGGCTCTGAGGCTGCACAGAGTGAGCCCAGGACACGCTATGGAGAGGACGAGTCTCATCACTGCCAAACTCCCAACAGATTGCCAGAGAATAACAAGCAACAAACACACAATACCGTTTGAACCGCCATCCACACAAATGTGTTACTTGTCCAATCCAAAGGCACAAAGTCCCGTGGTTGAAAATGATGACAATAATGAAGTCCAAGTTAAATGTGTTAAAAAAAAAAAAAAATAGCCCCCATTAACATGCCGTTCTTTTGAATGTGCTTTGACATAAAGAAATGGCAAACGCTACATGGCAGTTTTTGCAGTTAAGTTTGTTTAGTTTCTGAGGTGTTGATGGTTTTCATTGAAACTGGAAAATATCCCGTCTGTCACATGTCTGTTGTGCCCTTGCTGTTTTCACAATGCTCATGTGTTTGAGGAGCATGAAGTGAAGCTCATAATGATTTGTTGGATATTTGTTTTCTGTTGGCTCAATGATGTGTTTTGGTTTGAATAGTCTGTTTAGAAGCCAAACTGTTCAAAAGCCCATTCAAAAGCCCATAGACATTTCTAAAAGCCCAATTCAAAAGAAATGTAGTTCTGAAACAAAAATGTATCTCAGAGAATACGTCATGCAGTCCATGCCCTTTGTCTTAAAAGCGATGGTCCATTTTCCTTTACAAACCTACAGGTCTGTCTTTGTCCTCATGTTAGTTGAATCCACGTGGCCGAACAGAACAGAGCAAATTAACTATTGATGAATACACTAGTCTGCCCTCAGTCGGACGGTACCACTAAAATGATTCCACTAAGATTACATTCACATTTCTGGCATGCGTTCACATTTATTTACAAAACTATATTTTCAGTCAACCTGATTATAGAAAAACAAAGGATCCTGATACTCACATGTTTCCCCCATCCCTAAAGCTAGTTGCCTTTTAATTAGATTCAAGCCCGGAAAATCTACTCCACACATCATGTCGTAATACTAATCAGAATCATTTTCTTATTGACGAGACATTGAGGATGTGTTTGTTTGTGTTGAAAATAAGACTTTTGATGGCTTTTATAATAATTACTTATCCAAAAAATGCATCATCTTTGCTAATTATGGCATATCTGACAAGTCTAGAAAAAATCCAACTCAGCAATATATTATTAATAAATATGAATAATTGAGTTTGACTATTGTTTGTATATTATTGATGTTCTCTATAATGTGTATTGCTTTACTTAAGTATTTGGATACAGTACTCAATAATAAAATATTTGTATTGAAGTTGTATATGGCCGAGACATATTCAAGGTTAGACCTGTGTTTGGGTATCATTGTGGTAACTCACTGTGGCTGGCACTGTACAGTGGTCATGCACTCTCAATGGTCTCTCACTCTGACAATAATTACTACTCTGTATTGGAACCAGGTCATTGATCTTTAAGCTTCCCTTCATGGCTTACTAGACACAGTGGGCACACAGGGGGCAGCCTCTGCCTCTTTAGTCCTTCAGTGTGAATGTAGACCACATGGGCTGAGCATGACATGGACATACCACTCAGAGAACCGGGCTTGCATTTGCAACCCAAGAACTCCTCTACTTGTTCCCATTATAGTCTCAAAAAATATTTGTACACGGCTCAACCCTGTGTCTTGGTATGGATGTACTAGTTTGACTGTTGGCCTGACAGGCCAGAGTCAGTGGCTGTAGGGCATATTTGACTGTTTGACAACGAGGTCCAAACTGCACAAACACGCCCACACAGTGGCGGTTAACATTGATATCCATCCTTCCGCAGAGGGCGGAAAAGGCAGGGCTATCTGTGAAAACTCTACTGAACCCGTCTGAAGCATACAACCCTGTAATTTGCACAGGCCTACCTTTCTGTTCACTGAGTTATGACAGATTTATGACCGTCCCACCCACACCTGCATCTGTTAGCCGCTTGACAGATGGTAACTGTGTTCCATCAATGTATGATGATGTCCTATCAAAGAGCAAATACTTGATTATTGAACACGAAAAAAAATGCATATCAACAAGCCACTCCCTTGATAATAACCCACAGGGAGTGAAAAAAACATCTGAGTGTTGTGTGTCCTTTGTTCACAAAGTGCTAGCAATATGCTAAATACTAGCCTAGTCTCCCATGCACCGGAAATTGGATAAGCAACTGAATTTCGGGTATTGGGCTGTAAAGAAATGTATTTAGTCATTTTATAATAGTATCATAATAGTAGATAAAAGCTACTCACAATAAACAACATACAATTGGGTTGGGGGATGGGGGTTAAATTACAGCCAAAAGGCACTGGGTATGATACCCAATGTACAGAACTTAAAGGAGCAGTTTGCCGAATGAACACATTGAGGCATGTGGGAAAGCTTTGAAATAATGTTTGGCAAGTTTCCAGTATAATCTGTGTAAATATTTAATGATTTAGTTTACATTAGGTGACACCAATGACATGTTTTGCATCACTTTGCTCTATTGGCCGTTGGCGGAAGGATGAGTATTTTGACTATAAAACGCAGAAAAAAGGTAGTGTCATCTGCAGAACCTCTGCCCCCAGGCCTCGTGCAGCCGAGAATGCAGGGTGGAGTTTCATGTTGCCTCATAGAGGTTGAGCAGACGAAGCATCCAATGCACCTTTTCTGTGTCTGAGGACCATTTGAAGAGACTCCGCCCCCGAGCGTTTTGCAGCTGAGGAACTCCCTGCGGACCAACAGCGAACTAACCACGGCAGCAGTCTCCCGAAACAGTCTCCCAAAACATCTACGCTGACTATGTGTTGGGATGTTAAGCTCTCTCCGTAGACTGGCTCCGTTGCAAAATGCTCAGGGGGGCGGACAGAAACAGTTAGCTCGACCTCTACAAGACAACATGAAACTCCACAACTTAATGTTTGCACAGTGTGGAGGCTGCCGGAGCCAGGAGGTTTGGTCAAGGCTTTTACAGTGTCAGCGGCTGTGTATAACCTGTTGGCTGCTGTGTGGACCTGGGTGAGGCCGATCTGACCACTGAAAAGGTAATATATCTATATACAGTATACATGCAAGAGAGAGAGAGAGAACCCTCAGCAGAAACCTTTCAATGTGCCAGTCTATGGACTTCAGCAGCATGGAGGAAATCATGACTAATCAATACTGCTTTTTGCTTCTATCCCAATGAAGGACTGGCAACCGTGGCCTTCTTTAAGGCCACATTAGCCTTTGGCAATCAATTGCTGCATGATCAAATCATACATTTTGTCTACATTTTGTCGTTCCCCCAATATCCAATTTGACTTGAAAATATGTTGCACTATATTATGAACACTGTTTAAACTTGTCTTTAAAGACAACGTCAAAACCATCCGTCTTCAAGATGGGTTACACAATACTATAACATGGAACACAGTTACCAACTTCACAGTTTATATGTCATGATCAGCGACTGACAGAGACATACAGTTGATGTAATGAGGCTATGTTTTGTTCGCGAAACAACATAGACAACAATGTTTCTCGAAAATACTAGCTCTGCCTCAGTGTAAGAAGAAGAGCTCTTTTGTGTGACTTGTGGAGATATCTCCATAATCCAGGAATGACTTTTTAATGAGCTC
>OMKQ01046319.1:0-13266 GCA_900302335.1 Phycis phycis
TCAAGGGCTGATTGGTAATGTTCAGAGATGATGGCCAAGTGCTAGAGCTTAGGAACCAAAAACTTTTAAGCTACACCATGATATGGATACATCAAAACTCCCGCATACGCAGGACAGTCTCATATCACCACAACTAAACATTTTCCAGCTCTCCTTATAATTTCTGTCATTCAGTCCACTAAAAGGCAGCCACGGTATCATCCAAAAGCATTAATAATCCAGAGACCTATATCTCAAGTAAGTCTACTACTACTTCTTATCGTATAACCCATGTCAAAGGATTTAACGACATATGTTTGTACCAAAAATAGGCACATTGAGCGGAGCTGTTGGTGTAAGAGATTAGCTGTCCAACGTGTAGAGGTTGTAAGTATGAGTACCAGTATATGGTCATAGGCAATGTACAGTGTGTGTGTGTGCGTGTGCGTGTGCGTGTGCGTGTGCGTGTGTGTGTAAACCCAGGCAGGCACACAGACATGGGGATAGGGTAGGGAGGGCAGCGAGGTTGCTAGAACTTTGGAACCATTAAGCTCTTCAAAAGAGAGACACCATACGGACTACATGCTTCAGGAGAATGTCCCTCACATCTCAGCAGTTAAAGAGTTACCATGAGGACAGGTGTGTTCTCCACACATGGCTGACTTTCTAGCCTCAGATGACTTATCGGACATTTTAAGTTATTTAAGGTGAAAGGGTGAAGAAAAAGAAAAGAAAACAAACCCAGTTTGTCGTAGAAGAAAATGTGCAATCAAAGAAATAATTACATGTAGTTGCAACTACATCTATGTAGTTGCATATGGGAGGAAAACATCCCGTCAAATGACAACATGTTCACTATTACTGATTCATAAATGCAATGTGGTTGGAATCTGTTAATTACAAGTATATACAATGTAGTAAAGCTCATACTAAACTGTATGAAATGTACAAAAACAACGTGCTGTCTGCAGAGACTTGCAACAATATCACTTGCATTGTCTGGGCCATGAACATGAAATGTGTTCAAATGTAGTTTATACACAGTTTTCAAATGAATGACTACTAACCAGATAATTTCTAGACAATAACTTTTACCAAATATATCTGTCCAGCGCAGGTTTACTTTGAAGTGACAACATAAAAGTGGAGTAACATTATTAGTTCAACATTATTTTAATTCAAGGTTGCATACATAGTCTATTCAGGCGGCAAGCCGCAGCCATGCTATTTCAGGAATGGGTGATTAAAACGCAAACCAGGTCTGACCTTTTATTGTGCGCGCTGACTAAGACTACAGCTCTTTTATTAGTAGAAACATAAAGTCATACAGGGATTGGACTTCACTGGGGGATTTACAATCTGTTGTGGTTAGATATAAATTAGCATCTGCTATCACGACAGGTTTATGCCAACTCTGTTCGAGGAAAAAAGCCCTATGTTCATTCTACAACTACAGGATGACAACTTGTTCATTGAATGACTACGACGAAACCTTTACTGTAAACGGTGACATAAAGGGCAATTACAAAGCAAAGTCAAATCAATCACATATTGCCACAATATTAGTATGCATCCTGCATGAGACCCCACATGTTTGCCTGTATTATTCACAAAGCCAGGCATGGAATCATCATGTATGAAGTAGCCTGTGACAGCAGAACCCAACCTGTGACTTAACCCTAAAAAATGTTACTTTCAATGCAATCATGCAAAACACGGGTGTAGCAACAAAAAAACAAAACAAGATAAAATGCAGTCGCATTACTGCTGAAACATGCTTGCACTTGTTGAGTATTCAGTCTCACAACACATGAGCTTTTTAATATATAGGTCAGCTAGTTTACGAAGAAGGTACGCGCTTTTTGCGCGGAATGTATAAGCTGTCCGACAAAACCGTATTGACTGACAAGGAAAACACATTCCAACAGCTGATGTGAGTCGAGACCAAATACCATCAGTGCAGAGCAAAGAGGCGAATGACACCAACAGTGGTGGACTCAGTTCGTGTTGGACACATCCTCTTACATTCCGATCCCAGCTTGCTAGCTTTAGCTGTTCCAGGGGAGCGATTGGTCTGACAAAACAGTGTCCGAAGAAAAACACAGTGACTATTTCGGACCACCAAACGACTTGCCTTAGCTTCCCACCATGCACTGACACCGCTCAGATAAGTTAGCTGGCTACCAATCGGGCTAGCTAGCTGTCAAAGTTGCTCTGTCAGTTGTCACTGGTTGTACGGTTGTGCTAGCGAGCTAGCGTGAGCTGTCAACTTCGAGAATTATGGAGGAACACCAGAGGAAACATTTGCTATGGCACATACAACCATGTTAAAGACTGACCCCGAGAAAACAAGAAAGACAATATCATATGCCCAAACGCAGCAAATGGAAAACTGCCATGGCCTATCCACTATGCTCAATCCTCAGAACTTAAGTGCAGCTCACTTCCCCATGAAAGTCGTCCATTTCATGGGCCTGAGTTTAACTTCCATTCCCGTATTCTTTGCTGGTGGCTCACTTACTCTAGATGAAGCTCTGCAATGTCGTTTTCTTAATCCAGTGTAGTTTTGGAATAACTGCCCCCTCCCCTTCCACTTCTTCATCAGAAAGTGTCCTCCCGCGGTGTCTGTGCTCTTGACGCTCGCCCTGTGCAAGACCCGTTGTACTCTCGCCGGTGTGCCCGTGGCTTCCCTGCTCGGGTTCTCCGCCTTTCCCCGTTCGCCTTTCTCTCGATAGCTGAGCCAACATCCGGGACTCTCCTGCGTGATAAGTGACCGGAACTACTTTCAGAAACAACGACCAGCATCACTCCACGGATAAATAAACTAGTGCGGTGATTTTTAATCATGGAAGCACCTTGTCTTAAAAAATGCCAGATGTATAGGCCTACAGGTTAACGTAAAACACGAAAAATCATTATCAATTGGTGGGTGTAAGTGTTGACAACAATGGACACCGTTCGCACAAGTAGCAACAAAATAGGGATACGTAACAATAATTAAAATATAAGTTGAAAGTAGAAATGCATGTAATTATATTAATTATATTAGCTAGCTACATGCCTTGATTGTGATATAATTGACGCAGGAACTTTCAAAAGTTATATTTAGTATTGACTCATATGTCTGGCCCTCTCCAGAATCACACAAATCACTTAATTGGCTGGTGGGGTAAAATTGCTGAAAACTAGTAACAGATTTGATCGTAAAACGGGGAGACTAGCAGTCCAGTTTCAAAGGGCAACAGTGCCTCGTGTGGCACATTGTGTGAAATTGTTTATGCATTACGTTTCAACGGTTTCTTATCAATGGCAATATCAATATTAAACTGATACTGTTTGAACTGAACTGTAAACAATGAATACATCGTTACAATAACACAAGAAAAGAGTACTTGGCCTTTCGTAAGAGAAGAATGATATACTTGCATAATCAAATAATTGCAACAGACTGTAAAGTGAAGACTTGAACATGACGTTTCAGCTTTGGAATAATAATTTTTGATTACGGCCGTGAGACTGGGTAATATATCTCATGTTCTAATAAGTCATAATTTTAAGTCGGTTGTACCAGGATAACTGGTTTTCATTATATCATTAATAGTACTATATTTTTTCATATTATCATCTGTGTGACACCTGTGGGTCCTCCCGATCAATGGGTGGCGCCAGGTATCAACATTTAATTGCGTCTCTTTCTTTCAACTAATGGTGGCGGTGTTGAGCCGCAGAGCTGCTCTCGGGAGAAACAATTAACCCATCAAAATAAACACTTTATAAAAGGACAATGAAATTGAATTACACCCAAATAGGATAGGCGTCCGGCCCAAGAGAATGGTTGTAACATGCAAGATGTGTCACTGGACAAGCCAAAAAAATGTCAAACAACGATATAGAACTAGTATGACTAGTAACAGGAAAACAACTGAAAATATTTTCAAAATTCATAAATATTTCCACCTGGATGTAGAAATGACAATATTTATTTTTTTATTTTTTCATTCATTAATTTATTGTGTATAACGTCTGATGCATGACTTAATGGCAATAATGCAGACGTCACGTAATCAAATAGCAATCTCAATGGCCTATATGTTATGTGGATCACAATAGCTCTACAAGGAACTGACGGTATTTGCAACACAAAAATACTCTCCGTTGTAATTCTAAGTAAACAGCTATACACAGTGGGAGACTGAGATTAATTGAAACAAGGAAACGAGTGATGAGTGGTTCATCATGGTTCATATCAGATATGACACTTGCAGAAGAAATATGAGCCAATCGTCAAGAAGAGGGCGCAATTGCAACAATCTGAAAACCAAGCTCCTTTAAAGAACGAAAGAAGAAGAGTAACACTCATTTGGGAAGTCAGGAAGTTTGGTTGCGATTGTTTCTCGACCGACTCTAAGCGTGTTTAAACATTACTACTTTACAGAAAGGTAGCATGCAGGTGTAGTGTACCCACTGGTTACTTCCACACCGTGTCTTTCAGTGCCAGCCCGTGTGTAGTCCGAGCAGTCGCAGGTATGTATTCGAAAATAACATACAATAACACTGTCGTACGCACCTTGTACCAACCCGCACATTGGGAATTGTTGACACATTAAGTGTCAACAATTCCCTAACTATATGCTGATTTCTGGTAACGTTAAACGTCACGTTTCACAGGAATGGCTAAGCCCAGGGCAGCTTCCATTGATGGAAAGTTATCTGAGGAGTTTGCAGTTCCCTCTCACGTCGAAGATGTAAAGGAGCTGATGTCTGCTTTTGCTGAGCGCCACGAGACTGCCGGTCGCAAGGTGGTCCTAATCACCTCTGGTGGCACCAAGGTTCCCCTGGAGTCCCGGACCGTTCGCTTTCTCGACAACTTCAGCAGTGGTCGTCGAGGAGCCTCCTCTGCGGAGTACTTCCTTGACTCCGGCTACGCTGTCATATTCCTATACAGACACCGCTCACTGTACCCCTACACACGCTTGTACTCCGGCGTAAACCTGCTTGATAGTCTACAAATGGAGAGCGGTTGTAACCAAGTGGTGGTCAACCAGGAGGCGCTTCCAAAAATAGCCAAAGTGCTGAAGCGTTATCAGGAAGTGAAAAAAGACGGACTGCTTCTGCCCATCGAGTTCAGCACATTATCAGAGTACCTGCACCTCCTGAAAGCATCTGCTCAGGTGCTTGGCCCATTAGGTATGCGCTACAAATAGTCATTGCTAACTCATGTGCTTGCAAAGTCAACTCCTTTTTTTTTCGCATTCACATGCGTTTGCTCTCTGCTTAGGGTCCAAGGCCATGTTTTACTTGGCGGCTGCGGTGTCTGACTTCTACATCCCAGCATCTGATATGCCCGAACACAAAATCCAATCATCCAATGGGCCTCTCCAGGTGAGCCTTGTCATTAAACCTTAATATAACTGTTCTCCTCAATTGTGGCTGTAAAACACATTAATTTCCCTCCAGATCAGTATGAAAATGGTACCCAAGATACTGTCACCGCTGGTGAAGGACTGGGCACCGCGGGCGTTTGTCATTTCCTTCAAGCTAGAGACGGACACCTCCATCTTATTGGACAAAGCCCGCAAGGCTCTGGAAACCTACAGGCACCAGGTAGTGGTGGCCAACGTGTTGGACACCCGGCGGGGTTACGTGGTGGTGGTGACCCCCGACACCAAGGCTGAGCTCATCCTCACGGACGAGGACGTGAGCAAGGAGGTGGAGATCGAAGAGAAGATCGTCAGTAATCTGACGTGCGCACACGCCCAGTTCATATCCAAACAGGATGGCTGAAGCTGAATTAGTTCAGGAATCAGTGACTCGTTAATTATTTGTTGTTCCACACATGGCATGCATGATTACATTCACAACCTGAATAACTCGCCAGTTTGATGCCATTATCTGCCTTTGAACACAAACATACAGTAATTACCAAGTCTTCCATGATTTCCAGTCCTATATCAATGTACACTACTGTCAAAAAAGAGATTTAAAGGATTATCCTAAAGCTTATTTTATCAAGTGATTCATAGCAATACAACATGGAATTCAGCTATAAGTCTTGTTACAGGGAACAGCCTATGGTGAAAAAACAGTCTGACAAAGTAAAAATTAAACCTATGGCTATGCTGGGCAGTGCAATTTATACAACGTCTCTGTTTTTTTTATGCAAGTTTGACACTCTTTTTGAGTCCAGCGCGGATTCCAGAATGCTCTCCACTGTATCTGTTCTCCTCGCGTCGCACCTCCCGTACCTAGCAAAAAAAAAAAAAAAAACATTTAGTTTTTCCTGAAAATGATGACGTCGTCCACATGTGCAACTGTACAGAAATCTGTGGCTGTGTTCAAACTGGTCGACTCGTGCCATATAGCGCACTATTCAGGCCATCGCCATTTTGTAGCGTTATCTGCAACGTGAGCACTTATCAGGTTCCCTGTATAGTAGAGGACAGTGCACTACTCATAACACACTGTAAAGCAAGTGCGCAACTTATTTCCCATGATCGGTCCAATAGGGTCCAGCGCATACAGGTCCATTACTCTGGCTTGTTTATGCAACCAGTACATGTACAATACATACTGCATTCTAATATACATGTTCCCTAAATGGTGTATCACATAGGGTTCACTATATAGGGAATGAGGGAACGTGTGTTGCAAAATCAAACCCAGCCAAGGTTTCAACAAATACAATTGCGCAGGATGGCAGCAAGGCTGAGTTAGCATGGAGCAGAATGCTTACCTGGCCCTTTCTCTTGATCTGAGCCCGCCTGTACTTCTCCCTGTGCTTGACTCTGGGGTTGCGGTTGATCTTCTTCCTCTTGGGCGTCAGCCCCTTGTTCTTGGCCATCTGGGGAAGAAGAGAACGTGATCACAATGACCCGGTGTTTTCAAATACAATGCATTTAATGGAGCACAGTTAAAGCTGCTGTAGGCAAGGTTCAAGAGTTGTAAGAAGAAAAAGCCCCCCTCCTTCCCTCTCTCCCTCCAGAAGTTGAGAATTCACAGGAGCGGTCTCCAATCTCGACTGGTTCATACAGATGCCTGCACGCAGTCAACTCAAAACGCTCATCTTCACAGAGCGTTTCGCTCACCGATGGCTGATGGCTTTGCCATTTCTAACAAATTAAAAGTGCACTGAAATAGCTCCTAAATCTTACGTACAGGCAGCACTTTTAGTGCCTTGTTCCCAAACACGATAGTGCAGATGTTGCGCTGCAATAAAAACCCCAATAATACACTTCACAGCCCACCTCATATGTGATTCCTCTCTTTGCATCAGCGGTAACTGCTTCTTCGTCTCCATTCTCCTCCATGCTGGGAAGAAAAAAGGGCAGGGGGTACAATGTGTATCAGGTTATATCATCCCAATCGCCGTCCCACTTTGAAGTCCCCACTTTTGAAATGGGAACTTGAAATGGGAAGACGACTCACCCGTCCACATCTGGGTCCGTGTTCTTCCTCTTCTTCAGCCTCGCCTCGACCTCTTTGTAGAAACGCAGGGCAGCCTCCTCGTCATCCGAGTCCGAGTCTTCTTCTTCTGCCGCCGCCTCAACGGGAGCCTAGTGACACGTTTGAAAAGCGCTCCGTGAAGACAACACCTCTGCCGCAAAACCGGCGACCACCCGAATATATCCAGACCCGATAATAAACCAACATACCGGGCCCTTCTTACTGGAGGGCTTCCGGGTGACCTCCTCCGCCAGGCCCCCGGCCAGCAGACTGCGAATCTGGGGCCCCAGCCGGGCATCGACAGCACCCAGCTTGTTGATGAGCTGCGGGGTTCAAACACACGCAGGGTGACGATAAAAACCATCGGAAAACCATCAGCTATACAGCCTATACATACAGACTTGTAGTATACTTTCAGAAAATGGTGCAGAACAAGAAGATACTTTGCAGGGCTGTCGCTCCCCTTCTTAATTTGCACTTTAAAAGTTTGTCCCAGGTGCCCAAAGCGAGCCTATGTGGTACGGTTGGGTTCTCCCCATCAGATCGCTGCTTCAAAACACAGGAGGTCCCGCGGACTACCGCATGAAAAAGGTACCTTGTCGGTTTCCTAAATTGCAGATTAGGAGAACACACACACGCTAGGGGGCAACATTTGAAACTGTGCACTCACCATACAACCCAAAGTACATAACAGAATAAAGCAAGTGTAAACATGGCATACATAAACAGAGTTCAATCATAGGCAAAGCGAGACACTTACATTTCTGTAGGTGAACAGCCTCTCTATGACGGGATGGTTATGAGCTGGGATTCTTTTTGCTTTGAGGACCAAGTAGAAACTGATGTTTGTGCAATAGCTGTAGAGATGACAACAACTACAATCAGCAAAGCATCCACATGTATCACAGTGTACAAATGAACACATTAATTAAGACTTACTTCATGTAAAGCTGCTGTTTTGTCTTGAGATATTCGGCACCCTTTGAAAAACCCAAAAATATAAATCGATATTTTGACTGAACTTTTCTGTCACGATATAACCATTGAGCGAACTACAAATGGAGGGAATTTGGGCTTACCTTCCCTGGAGGTATCCGTCCATCCTCAATCATCTCAATGAGTGGCTGTAGTTCATCCTTCAGCTCTGTTAGCTGTAAACATCACATACAGGGTTGGAACATGGCTGCTCTCCCTGCTACAGTATTGTACATGACACCCATTTGGAAGGCTTTGCCGTTTACCTTTGCCTTGAAATCCTGAATCAGCTCGAGCATCTCCGGCGACTCCTTCTTGAGCAGCTTCAGCTTCTCTTTCTGGGACATCTGATCCAGGTCTTTCACAATTTTCTTGTCCTTTTCTGCAATCTTATCATCCTTCTCCACAGCGAATTCCTACAATAACATGCATGATCAATACCGGCGCGGTAGGTAATTGAAGGGCTGTCATTTAAGTGTATTTTTTATGGGAATGATGAGGTGAAGATGATTTTTTGTTGTTGTTTAGGTTCAGAATCTTGTGCTCAATCCATTTACAACACAAAAATGACCTACATCACCTTTAACGGCATCATAGGACACGGATACCATGCATGTTTAAATGAAGAACATTCGAATAAAACAAGATAAAAGGGCCCCTGTTGAAGGAGGTGTAAAACAATATATCCAAGAGAAACAACATTGTCTACCTGAAATAAATTGAGATCATAGTCCTCCTCGCTGAGATTCGCAGCCAAGCGTCTTTGTATGTTCTTAGCTTCTTCTTCCTCCTCTTTGTCCTCTGCTTCCACTTCTTCTTGTGTTTTCCCTTCTGCAACACAACAGACCAAGGCTGAGATGCTCCTCCAGTACAAAAGCATATGACCAACACGTATGTCATACATCATCTGCATTTGGGATGGAGGTAGAGAAGAAAATATACTTACTGGCCGCCACATAATCTGAGTCGTAGAAGAGTTTCTTTCTGTTCCCCCACGCCATGTCACTAGGGAGAGCTAGCAAAAAAAGATCAGAAAAACTGGTTACACTGAAAAACACAACGATTCGTTTTGCCATGTGGAGCCTTAGATTAAGACTTAGATTTACTTATTTTACCTTCATCTTTCTTCCCCTCGAGATCACTTTCCATGTCACTCCCCTCTTCTTGTTGGTCATCGCCATATTCCTCATCTTCAGATTCAGAGTCATCCAGGGCCATCACTTCCTCCTATAATATGAAATGAATACCTTTGCTTAATCGCCAACACACGTAAACAAACATTGGCCAATATGCTTGCACCCGTGATCACCTGGGGAAAGGGTAAATTACCTCCTCATCCCCATCCTCTTGTTCGCTGTCTGTTTGATCACCACTGGCAAGAAGTTTCTGTGGTTAGAATAGAGAAACAAACATGGTAAAATGGATGAATTGGTCAAAAATGTCTCAAAATGCTGACCATTAGAAAAAACATGACAAACTCACAGCAATCTTTTCATCATGAAACCGGTCAACCTCGCCCCTTGTAAAGTCCAAAGAACCCTGGTGAAAAGATGACAATAGATCATTCCTTGCTTATACAGATATAATGGCATTTATGTATTCTTCATGTACATTTAAAAAACAAACGTTGTAGGGGTTCCCCCATCAATAAACTTGATGAACTTGTGGGTTACAACAAGATGATTTTACCCCAGACTTTCAAAGTGATCGCTTGATTATTTTAGAGTCAACCCGAGTCATATGCTTTCTATTGTTATCATTTTTAACATCTCCTTACCTTGTCGGGGACTGGCATGCCCTTGTAGGCTTGAGGGTCACCGTCATCATATTGCTCTGGCTTTTTCTGCAGTTTAAATCGTTTTACTCTGAATAGTAAAGGGGAAGCGAAGGGATGTAGAATTGGTGACCTGTTGTCAATCATCACGAATACACAGCAAGATGTAAAATAGTTCCTAGTAGTGCCGTTTCCATCAACACAGAAAAGGCAATTGTCGAAAACGGCTGCCTAGAAAAGGACATCGTAGTATATCGGTGAGTCGTCTAGGACGCTGCATGTAAAGCTGAATACAACAATCGTAAACATTGCAGTCTGTTATAAGATCAATGCAGGACGTCATAGCGCAAACCTTATCTGTCGAACCATCTTGAAATCTTGACTTGGTAGACGTAAACGTCTTAAAAAACGTGTAAATTCGCCCAAAACGACGCGACTATTTCAATTTGTTGTTAAAACGAAATACTATCGTTCAAAGCCTGGACACGTTCGTGTATTCCATGTGCTTCTGGTATTTCTTCTTCTGGTTTTAGACTTTCAGGTGGCGTTTTGCCGCGATCGCCAACTAGCGTTTGAACAACGTTAAACTTAGCAAATAGCAGATAGGCTCAATGTCAATTTATTTCAGTGAATGTCTTTAAACACAGTTAAAACGCAAAATTATATTTTATTCATACATAGTCAATACATATTTCCAGAATGCCATGCCGTCAGACAATTCACATGTTTAGTTTGAATCCAACTCATAGCTACACTTTTATGATATAAGATATAACAAAATTCTTTTTGGATTGATTACTGGTTTGTTCTTTGTATATGCATAGGCTATTTCACATCATTGGAATATGATATTAACACTGAATGATGTCATTGTCTCTGGTAAGCATTATCAGTAACAGCTTTTTCTTTTTCTTCAGTTCCTTCTTGACCTCTAGTTCTTCATGTCTGCATCCCTGTCACTCGGTGGTCTCCTCCAGTCCATTTGTGCTCCAAAACCAGAACTCCTCGGCCTGGCACTGGGCTGATAGATGTTTGGTGTCCGGTACAGTCCAGACTTCACTTCGTCGTTCCTTTTCCTCATCAAGGCGATGGCCGGTGTCATGCGGCCCAGGTCGAAGAACTATCAAAAATGGAGGATGTATTGATTTATTGAATTATTCGCATTGACATTGACGTTGATATATATATATAGAGAGAGAGAGAGAGAGAGAGAGAGAGAGAGAGAGAGAGAGAGTATTTTTTTAATTTCACACTCGCACACCCATTCACGCACACACGCACGTGCAAACACATAGTGTGAGTTGCTTACATTGGCCTGCAACCGTGGCACTGCTGTTCCCCTCTCTTGAGTTGGATCTGCGCTGAGGTCCATCATGGATTTGCTCAGCTCCGACAGTGCCAGCTTGGATCCTCTCCCCAGCTGTGTCGAGGAGCTCTGCTGAGGCTGCAGTCTCCTCATGATGTCACTCAGAGAGCTGAAGTTGTCCTTCTGGGGCACCCTGAGTATCAACGGTTTCTGTATGGAAATGATGATATAAACATGGCTTAACTTGCTGTACGCTTTTATAAAAGAGATCGAGGCAGTATAGTATTAGGACACACAACTAACAAAACACTTACTTTTAAAATAAAAATACCATACTCGAACACACAAAATATATTTCACATACATTTATTCATCTTAGCTTGTCTTTGTTTTCAGGGTTTTGTGACTACTCCGGTATCTCCAAGAGTATGTATCTCCATGTAAACAAATATAAGTGACTTAGCGAAGCAGTAACGTACTCTAGAAGATGGCTGCTTTTCAGCCCTGAAGCTCATTTCTTCCGTGTCAACATGTTCATCTTCATAAAAGGTTTCCCGGCTTCTTGTTTGATCTCGTCTCTGATTGGTGGAAAGCAACGTGATGCGGTGTAAGGCTGTCTCTTTCCTGCGCTCTACATGCGTAAACGTTGTCCTGTCATCCACATCCTTGATGCTTTCTTGGAAGGCATGTCGGTTAAAGGTCTGTTCAGTTTTGGGTCCAACCCTGGATGAGAAATAAATTATAAATAATAAGAAACCGGGTTGCCATATAAATGCTCTATGAAGTCATGTCTTATGGTCTCTGCTTCCCTTTTCTCTTCATCTCACCTCTGTTGTATTTCAGCACTGGTGGAGTTGAAACAATCTGTCTTAGAGAACTGTATGCTGCAGACAACCCAACCATTAAGATGCCATTGTTACAAAACACCCCTTTAAACACAGGCATTTAGTCCTTTAGCATCTTAGCTCATCTCTTCAAGACCTACTTGGGACGTGACTGTATATCTCGAACATTGTTTGCCCCTGGAGTGGTTTTGTCCCTTTGCTTGCCCCTGACAAAGAGAAGAGGAAGGTATGGTCATATTTAAACAACTCTTAATGCAAAACACACAGAAACCATGCTGTGCTTTACGGGTCAGTGGAGCCATGCCAGGAGAGTGATAAGACACGAAGAATGAAGTCATGCTCAGCACTGATGCAATACATGCTAGTAAAACGCTCCGCGTAACCATTCCTTGACTGCTTTTTGTGGGAACAACCCCCAGCATTTCAAACATATTTGTCTTTTAAAAAACCTTAAAGAAACTATACATAATCTATATAGGCTAGAGCATGGTGTATCAGCTAACTTGGCACTTAGCCAGAGATGTTGTATACTAGCAATGGTTAACCTAGCAATTGATGTTTGAATGCTTGAAACTTGTTCTGGTGACTTTCTTACTGTATTAGCAGCAATTAAATGTTTCACCTTCTTCTGACAAATGTACTCTTTGTAAGTCATATCAAATGTTCCCATAAAAATGAACCAAACTAAATATGAAAATCTCCTGGTGGGGACCACATACTTTCAGGAAGTGTGTTCCTTGTGTACCTTTTATCCAATCGAGTGATGTAGTGTGAAAAGTCATCTGCGACGGGCGACTCTAAGGACACAACGTTCTGTGTCGGCCTCCTAATGGCCGCCAGCTCCTCCGGCGGGTCGGTGGGACTGTCCGGGAAGTAGCCGCTCCGACGGAACACGCCCAGGGCCTCCCAGTCCAGAGGGTTCTCAACGGGCGGCGGGGGAGGGG
>OMKQ01046328.1:0-10000 GCA_900302335.1 Phycis phycis
CACACACACACACACACACCTCCCCTAACCTGAAGGCATTGGAACCACCCATTACCTGACTGGTTCCCCAGGGTGATGATGTCATTGACTGGTGACAATTAGTCAGCCAGGCTGTCCTTTGAAGTGTTGCCCTGGTTGTGAGGTTGACTTTGGTCCAAAGCCAACTCACCTGGTTTCCCAGCGTTCCCGTCTCAACAAGGGGACGCCACGCCATAAAAAAATTTAAATAAAACAAATCAAATAAGTGGCATAAGTGGTTGACTGCAGTGTCCTGCTCACAGGAAGTTAGGGAACAGAAATTGTGATGCAACATCCACCTGAGAGATGTCAATCACACAAAAAACACACACGAGTCAAGTGCTGAATGTTTCGCTCGCTCTCCAGAATTCAGTGAAGGAGGTACGGGAGGTGATCGAGAGCCAGTTTGCGGCGCTGCAGGTGGTGGTGGAGCGAGCTAAGAAGGAGGTGACGGAGGTCCTGGAGAGCGAGGAGAGGCAGTCTCTGAAGCAGGCCGAGGGCATCCGGGCGCACCTGGAGCAGAGGTGTGCTGAGCTGAAGAAGACCCAGGGCCAGGTGGAGAAGATCTCTAAGAATAAAAACGATGTGGACTTCCTACAGGTAATGTGGTACCAAATACGTTTTTTTTTGCGATCCATCTTTGGATAGATAATCTGTTGTTAGTGCTATGACTATGCTAATACATAAACATGAAGATGTTGGGATAATGCTGTGTTTTGGACTTAATTGACCAGCATTAGACAAAATAGACTGTTCGCCCATGTCTGAGCTCATCTGCCATCAAACTTTAGCATTTTATTCTAAAGTCTGATTTGTGAGACTACTACAAAAATGTCATTGTCATGTCTGAAGGCCAATTTGGTGACAAAATTGTAATTTTATATGAAAAAGCGTGTCGTGGCTTATTACTAAATGCATTATGACTCAAGAATCGTTGCTTCCTCTACAGGAGTATTCCGAGTGGAAGAAGGAAGCGCTTGATATTTCTCTGCCCGGGGTCTACATTGGCCTGATGGATCGCTTACATTCATTTAGCCGTGTGATCGTGGACTCCACGAAAGAAATGAGCGAGAAGCTCATGTCTTCGTACATGGATAAGATCAAAGAGACGTGCAAAAATGGTAAGACTTAAAGGGATACGCCGCGATAACTGTAAATTGGCGTTTGCCTGTCTCAACCCGGATTCAGGTGAGTCGTTTGATTCCACGTTTATTGTTTTACGTGCGGGAGGGGAGTTTGCGGGGTTAGCGTTCGCTTCCCGTTAGCCGCTTCCATTGACTTTGCAGAGTTACGCTAGCCTAGCTCCTCGTGTGGATTGCATTATGACTACAAACACACGTAAAATGTGGCACTAGATTCAAATCAAGATTCAAGTCCTTTATTGTCAACGATACCAGACTATTTTGCTCTGTGGGGGCAACCTGTGAAGTGCCACTGACAGGTAACCCTACGTGTGGACTACCAAGCTGTGATGCGTCACGTCACGTCAAGTAGCCGAAATCACAGAGCTGAAAATAGTGCCAATTTATTATTATTATTATTTAGTTAGTTAGTATTACCATCCATTCAGCAATTTAATCCGAAGTGACTGCAAATCAAGGCTGTGTAAAAGAAGGTGTAAAATACAGAAAAAGACTAAAGTGCTGTATAGGACTCAAGGCAGCACAGTGCAGGGTACGGTGTGTATGCGTGTTTGATTTTATCAAGTTAGTCAACAGTCAAATGCTCCCAAAAGTACCTTACAGTACATCAACATGTACTGTTTAAAATATACATACATTAGTTTCATTTTAAATGAACACAAAATATAAGAATCTGAGACAACGATGGAGGAAGACAAAGCATTCCACGTGCACAGGAACAGAGACTGGGTGCGTTCAGACTTGTCTGCTGGAGAGTGGAGGAATTTCAGCCCATAAGTGACGGCTCGCCTGTGCACCTCTGATGTGTGTCTGAGTGTGGTCACTGGAGCGATACCCACAGCTGTGCACACCTGAGTCACCTTGTTGGTGTGACACACAAAAACCACGTGTCACCCACTAATTCCGTGCCAAGTTGGGTGAAGGTCACCAAGCCTTTTGTTTTTTTTAATAACCCTTCCTTCCCTTTCGTCCTGCCCAGACAAGATGGGAATAAAGACCACGGTTCACGAAATCATCGCAGCGAAACAAAACATGAGCGTCCCGCATCCAAAGACGCGCGACGAGTTCCAAAAGTGTAAGTATTCAAATGAAATCCACAGTTTTGCAGTAGCAGCAGGAAAGCATCACAGAGTCCTCAGAGAGGATCCCCCTGTTACTGACCATGCATCATAACGACATCGTTCCAGACGCCAGCCAGGTGACCCTGGACGCCGCCACCGCCCACAAGTTCCTGCGCCTGACTGAGGAGAACCGCAAGGTGACCAACACGACGCCGTGGCAGCACCCGTACGCCGACCTGCCGGAACGCTTCGAGAACTGGCGGCAGGTGCTGGCCACCGACAGCTTCTACCTGGGCCGCAAGTACTTCGAGGTGGACGTGCACGGCGACGGCACGCACGTGGGACTCACCTACAAGAGCATCAACCGCAAGGGCCAGGAGAGCAACAGCTGCATCACGGGAAACGGCTTCTCGTGGTGCCTGCAGTGGAATGGCCGCACCTTCTCCGCCTGGCACAGCGACGTGGAGACCCCGCTCAGCGTGGACAAGTTCACGCGCATCGGCGTCTACCTGGACTACAGCCAAGGGCTGCTGGCATTTTACGGCGTGTCCGACGCCATGACCCTCATCCACGAGTACAAGGCGGAGTTCCTGGAGCCGCTGTACCCGGCCTTCTGGCTGCCCAAGAAGGAGAACGTCGTGGCCTTGGTTGCCCCCGGCGAGGCCCTGCCACTCAAGACTCCTTCCCCCCCGACCTCCCCCGTAGGCAGTATTGCAGATGGATCCAAGGACAGCAAAGATAAAGATTAAATAAACGTTCCGTCTTTATACACTGTGAAGGTGCTTTTACAAAGCGGCATGTGCAGTATGTTGTAATATGGTTACGATAGACTTTGTGTACTTCTGGTATCATTTGGGGAAAGGTTTGTGTTTTTTTTAAATGATGTGCCAAGTCAAGCTTCAATAGAACAAAATACATCAAATTCCTTTTTACAGAGATAACCAATTGTCATAAGCATGTTGCTATTGTGCTTTTGTATAGAAAACGTGTCTCTCACCAAGTTCTCATCTGTTTTAGTTGTTAAAATTCATTCATTCATTCAGGAATACTGTTACTTCTTACACCACTGTGACTAGTTTGTTATCGGTAAATAAAAGACGACCATGAAACTGTTTGTTTATACGTTGACTGATTGTAGCTACCACGGGTATTTAACTGGTATAGCGTCGAAATCCAGTTGTTTCCCTTGGCTGTCAGGCCAAAACATGTTTCAGGATTTGCCCCAGAAGTCTTCCCTGCAGACAATCCTCAGTGGTTTGTTTACTTGAATCCCTGCCATGTTTCCCTGGTGAAACATCCACAATGCTAATCCCTGGTTTAGCTCTGGTAATAACCTAACTCTCCATACCTCAGAATGGCCTCAACCAATATTAAAGTGGCTGTTAAACAGCGCATATACTGTGAGTGAATAGCTCCATTCAGCTGATGTCTAGAACAATGCATGGCTGAGAGCAGGCCCAGTAGATAAGGGTATTGTTCAATGTTTGTCAGCATGCAGCATTCAAATTGCCTTATAAATAGATTATCTGAACTGGTAGTAGCTTCCTCTGCACAACTGGAGGAAATGGAGAAAGGCCAGATAAGGGTTTTGTCTTTCCAACTCAAATAAGAAGCAAAAGGTGTTGAAACCTTCAGTGCGGCCAAGGAGGCCAGGAAGATCCAGAACCTCCTAGGAAGGTCTAGTCAGGAAACCCATCCCAAGAATGGGAGGAGGTGGTCGTGTGGTTGTTGGTGGGGAGTTCCGGGAGACTTGGCCTGTACGGGTAAGCTGTATTTCTTTTGTATAAGATCACTTAACACTTAGTCGATTTTTCAACCATAGACAAATCAGTCCATCAGATGTTTCTTCTCAACTTAAAACCCCGCTGACAACCAATCCATTCGTCACGCCACGCCTGTTCGGGGATCCGTGGTTGACACCTGTGGTGCAGACTACGTCCTCTCCAGAGAAGGTATTCCCTTATTTCAACTGTCAAAACACGCCTTTCACATCTGCTGTCTAAAGACTTTGGAATGCAGGCTGGGAAGCCAGTGGACGCCCTTGCACAATGACTGGATGACCAAGTAATGCTTTCAAAGAAACGACCAAGACATTTGTAGAAATGGCCAGAGCAGAGTAACGAAGAAATGTAAAGCCGGCAATGGAAACGATTAGTCAAGGAAGTGTACCTAAAGTCTGCCTATTAAACAGCCCACATTGGGCTGATAATTCGAAACCCTTGGACTAAAGGAAAACCTTCTGGCACAGTGGGGGAAATGCAGTGAGTGTCAAAGCCAGGTCACTGAATAAATGACTCGGCAGAGTTTGTAATCACTGATTCAGCGTTTCCCGTCTGAAGCATGTGCCAGGTCACTGGAAGGTGCAGCAGGCCAGGGGTACGCCAGTCACTACTTGAAAGGATCTTTCGAAATCTTTACAAGTTGGAGTAATGCCATGTAAACATTTAGAAAAACCATTAAGAAATTAGGTGCAGCATGTGCTACATTGGGTTAGGGTTCAACTTCAGAAAGCACGGCAGTACAAGAATTATCATAGCTGCATAATGTATGGATTCCTCCAAAGTTAGGCCACATTTAAGCAATCTGACTTTGCTGGCATGTCAAGTGATCCAGTCAAGAAGGGGTAGAAACTGAACCAGAATATTAGACAGATTTAGGTCAAGCAAGCTTTCCAAGATGAGAAATGAACTAGGCTGAACTTCAAAGACAGAATTAACATTAAGAATTGCCTTGAAAAACAACTGCAGTAAGATAAATCGGTTATATTATATATATAAAAAACAACTCGTAGGCCATAGACAGTACACCATTACACCTTTATTGTTCTTCTGGCTTCTGATGACAGAAACAAGGGGGTTCATCTGGTGGTTGGACATCAGGCCTGCTCTCTCATTCAGAGTTTAGAGTCAGGCCATCATTAACAGCCCCAGATGAGATGCCCTGACCGCATCACGTCACACACAGAAGCTCAAGGAGCAGAGGCAACTACAAACTTATTTCCCCCCATAAAATGTATCGGACAGTTTCTTCTGAAGGAAACTTGGGAGAAGTCGTGTAAAATAATTTGGCAGTTTTATAAACCATTTCAGTTTTCAAGCAGTCTGGATTTCCAAGGCGCTATCTTTCCACCAGAGACACAAGCTCCTTTTGCATCTTCTTCACAGCTTTGAGGACCTCCAAAATGTTCACTTTGTCGCCAAACTCGATCTCCCGGTGCTCCAGCACTATCCCCTGCGAGACACAAAAAGACGCCAAGGGATTAACAAAGACGAAGATCACGTACAAGATCGACCCCATCCACACGCAAGAGACGGTCGCCATGTACAGCACATGTAGTTGGGGGTTGCAGTGGGGGTTGAGCTACCTGTTGGCCTGGTCCCAGGACATAGACCCCACCCAGGATGAACCCTTCCCCGAAGACGTTCCCCATGAAGCCACTCCGGAAGGCTCGCAGCCCACTGATCCACACCCCGACCCGGAGGAAGGCCAGCAGACCCAGCCGCCGCTCGCGAGGTCCGTAAAACCGCCTCTGAGAGGAGCACACGCGAGGGGATGAAGGTCACGATGCAAAGCCTCTTCAGGAGGCGGAAAATCCAAAAAGACATGGAACCATTTTGTGGCATTACTGCTGGAATACCGTGACAGGTTGCCTCAGGACCCGTCAATTGCTAAATTAACTTTGCCTTGTGATTGCAAACGATGACAAAAAAAAAAAGAAAACTTGCATATTTGGGTCATAAATCAAAATCAGCACACCTTCGCATCCAAAAAGATCTCGCCATCGAAGAAAGGTTTGAAGTTCTGGACCTCTGTGCCGACGTCCTCTTTCACAACAGCATAGAGGGGAACCCCAAGCTGGTCCAGCTGGGGTTTCAGAGAGGACAGCTCTGCAGCTTCCTACATCATTTATATTGGGTCAAACACCGGGCATCACGTAATCAAAATGCGAGAGGGCACAAAGCAACGTGATGGCTTGCAACCATGTCCAACGTTTGCAAAAAACATTGACACGGGTATGCTTTCCATTACGTACTGTTCCATTACATACACTGATGCTATGCCACTAGCGCTGTCCTTCACGCCAATCTCACTACAATATTTAGATGAAGCTACATACTAAATACAGTAGTATAGTAGCCAGACGGAAATCAGTAGTTTCACCGACCTCTCTGCACAAAAATCACCCAGGCCGACGCACAGCCATGATGACGGCTCCGGAGTTGGTCCACAGCGATTTAGCTTTGAACGACGTTCTCTCTGAAAATTCAAAATGATGAACGAACAAACCAACAAAACGGTAAAAGGCAACGACAGGCATAAGAAGAAAAAAAACACATTACCATAAGATGTCTGATGACTAAACCATTATTCAGAGTTAAGACAACGCGATACCAAGAGAGCGGTGCTCACCTGCGCTCAGCGTGGTCAGGTCGGCCTCCTCCAAATGTTCGAGCGTGGCCTTCAGCGGCGGCGTGAGGAACACGTCCGTGAAGTAGTTCAGCACCGCGGTAATGCAGGCGATCGCCGTACCCACGACGCGGGCTACTATTCCCATATTTAATATAACTTTTGGCAGGAAACCCACACAAAAAGCCTCTTCTTAATCCATTCCTTTGAGTCGTTCAGTACGAACGAGTCCTGTTCGAGGACACCGCGCCAGGATCAGTTCTGAAATGGTCGCGTTTGCGTGTCATTTAAATCCTGAGCGAGATCGACCCATTTTAATCGACATGCGGGCTCCACAAACAGCTCTCTGATCCGCTCTGATTGCAGGCAGCTGTGGGCGACCCGGCTGACGCCACCACAACTTCTCCCACAGCCCAGTCACATGAACCAACGCAACCTTTGCCCTTCTTACATTTTCATGTGTAAAGTTGAAAGTAGAAAATCGCATCACGAGTGCAATCAACAGTGCATAATACATAGAGGAAGGCGAGATTCTGCACCCATTCGGGAAACGTTTATTTCAAACAAATGCATATATGTTGGCAAAGTCACATGTTCTACATTATGGATACTAAACAAAGAAATGCGTTGTGGCGGAATTTTTCTATTCAGCATTTTTCTCTTCTTTTTTCTCTTCCTACAAAAACAGAAAACGTCTGTTATGTATCATTTTGTAATTAAGATTGCAATGGAAAACCGACGTTTTTCACTCATGGACACGCCCAAAGAATATGGATTTCACAATAAAGCATGCTTTAAATTTTCCCAGTCACTTCTGGGAAGATCTAGATCCATTCCCTTTTCCGCGTACTTTCGGCGCAACCACGGCCTTCTACCTTCTCGGGTGCTTCTCCCTTGCTGGCAGAGTTGCTTCCAGATCCGCCTCATGACGTCACTTCCTCCTCATCCGCCGCCACCGCGACCGCGGGGACGTCGCTCCGCATCGGAGCCGCCGTGTCTGCCGGCCCGGCTGCCTCCCCCTGGGTTCAACACACGGGCTGGTTAAACATTCATCCAGGGTGTCTCCTGTCCGGCGTCTCTGCTGCCAGACCCCGTATGACTGCCTCCACGACGGGTCCTCAAGACTCACTTGGCTCCCTCCTCTGGTCTGAACTGTGTGTGTGTGTGTGTGAAATGTATTGAAAAAAATCACAAATGACTGAGCAAAGGCCACTTCATGGGCAGAACAACCTGGTCTTGATCTGGGTTCTCAGGGGGAATAGCAGCAGGAGGCGTGTGTGTCTCCTGTTCCTCCTGCTCCTCTGGCAGGGGGCCACCCTCCCGGCCCGAGACCGAGCCCGTTTCCACGGCACGGCTTGGGGCTTCGTCGGGGTCATCTTGGCCTGCTGCTGTCTGGGGTCGCCGCGCCGCAGGAGTGAAAGCAGCAGGTTAGCTCACGGAGGAAGTAGCTGGCCCTGCATTTGTTGGCTCTGTCCCTCCGCCGGCCGTCTGTTCCTACCTCCTGTTCTCTAGCTCTGCTCCCCTCCCAACAGAACCTTCTCTGAATGCATAGCTGGGAGGTCCCTGCAGGCTTTGGCGTCTTAACCGCACCTGTGTGCTGCCCGGTCCAAACATCCTAGACCAACTCAGCTGATTATGGAAACCTCCTCTCCTTCACCTCCTGCAAACAGGAATGTCTGCATCGCTATCAAACCTTCAGCCTTCAGTTTGTCTTGTCTCTGACCTCTCTTGCTAGTCTGCTCTGTCTTCCTGTGGATTTCCCTGATTCTCCTCTTCATTGGAAGAGACAAACAAGCATGTGTTCAGAAAGGGTACGTGTCAGTAGGTCACCTGGTCTTCAGCCTGCGGTTCGAGAGCAGAGGGACTTTGTGTCTTCGTCTCTTGTTGTTCTTGTTGTTCTTGTGGTTCTTCCTTTTGGTCAGAGTTTAGATCATCTTGGCTGGGGGAGGGTTCCGGGCCGGTGGTGGTCTCCGGTTCGGTGGGTTTGGATTCATTTACCACCTGGTGACAACCCGGGTGCGAAACATAACACGGAGTGGGATTGAATTTCAACTCATTGCAGCCCAAACCTTTCAGCAGATAGCCATCTTTGACTATTCATTTTGCGACCCGTTTCCCTGGATGGGACTTTGAGCACAAGCCGACGCCTGTTGAACGATTGACGACGACGAGCCTGTTTACCTCTTCCTCATCCTGGCGCTCCGTGGCGTCCTCCCCTCCGCGGGATTCCCCGGGACTCGCGTCCACCTCGGAAGTTTCTTGGATCACTTCCTGTGACTCCTCCGTAGCCGGAGAGCCCTGGACCTCGGCCTGAGACGGGTCCACACCTTCCTCTGATTCCCCCACCGTGACGCCTGTCGCCGCTGCGTCATCTGTCCCCCTCACCTGACACAGGACACCACCACCACCAGCAGCACCACCACCACCACCACCACCCAGGTCACATGCAGTTCATTCCCACGCCATGACAAAGAACACCACCGCCACGGGCCGGGTATGAAGAACACACGGCCACCCACCGACCATGCGAGAAACCGCGAGACTGCGCGGACAAAAGTCTCTGTTCTCACTCTGTTGGAGGCAATTTCCCTCGGGATTATTAAAGTACTTCTGTCTGTCTGTATCTTTATAAGTGAGTTGTAAGTGACCTCATAACCCTCGCACAGGATACGACTGTAGCTGCAAGTACCAGAGAAACACACTGAGGTCAAGACTTTAATGAGTGCAGAGGATGTCCGAGGCCTTCTGATCAACCTGACCTGTGTGATGGAAACACGGATCCCCTGACAGGAAACAAACAGAGGGATGCACACACACAGATACACACACACACACACAGATACACACACACACACACACACACATGCGAGCTACGCCCAGAAACCAGAGAGGATTCAATAGGATAGGAGCAGCATGCATCGCCCTCCGGCACAACTCATCACGCACCGCAACGCACACTAACAGCTCCGATGCTGCCGAGTGGACACACCCTCCACCAGAAAAAGCTCGTCAGAAAGTTCACCTCCTGCTCCGGGATATCCCCGTTGGTTAGGGTGGGTTCTGCTGCCCCCTGCTGGTGGTTTTCTGTATCAGAGACCAGAGGTTCCTGAGGGTTCTCGGTGTCCTCGACGCTGGCTTCAGCGGGCTCCTTCTGTGAGATCCGATGCGTGGACGAGGATACTCATGAAAACAGGGATGGAAGTTGCAGAAACGCCTCGCAGCTGATGCGTTGTTATTTTTGTGCTTATTATTTATTCTTTCTTATTTCTTATTTCTCCTGTAGGCCTACCTCCTCTGTCCTCTTTTTTATGATGATTGCAATGCCTTTTAAAAATTAAGCATCTGTTTTCATTGTTTCCCAAAAAATATATA
>OMKQ01046330.1:0-12164 GCA_900302335.1 Phycis phycis
TGAGTGTGTGTTGGGGTGGTGTGGGAGCTGAACAAGGCTTTCTGCTTTGTCACTGAGGTCTAGGAGTGCAGTCGGCAACAACCCCAGGCAACCTCACTGCTGTGAAACAAACAAATACAAATTTACATTTACATTTAGGGCATTTAGTAGACGCTTTCATCCATCCTCTACATCGGTAGAAGATGGATGTTATGCAGGGTTCAGGTGAACTCTGTGAGTCTTGAGTCTCTTCCGGAAGATGGAGAGTGACTCTGCAGTCCTGACATTGGCAGGGAGCTCGTTCCACCACTGCGGTGCCAAAACTGAGGCAAGAGTTGTGACTTTTCCTCCTTTTAGTGATGGACGGTACCAGTTGAACAGCTGAGGTAGTTGAGTGGAGTTCTCAAGCAGGGGCATGGGGTTTTACTAATGCTTAGAGGTAGGTAGGGACAGTTACATTAACAGCTTTGTAGGCCAGTACCATTGTCTTGAATTGAATAAAGTGTGTTCAGTATTTGTATTTGTATTTGTAAGTGCACCAGTGAACCACTGTTTTTTAAAGTTTGTTTTTCGATGAGTTTGTATTTTCCTTCTGATCTGGTGGTTGATCCTATGTTGCCTGTTTTTCCCAGTCTTGGCCGACATGTTTTTTAACATTGTACTCTGTTCTACTCACACTTGGTCATGGTCTCTTTGTGACATCAAATTTAGATTTTAGACTGCTCCCTGCTACCATTTCTGACCATCAAGGCATCTCTTCCATGATTGGCTTAGGGACTCTGTCTTGTCAATCACAGGTGTGGGCATTTCTTAGTTTTTTTTTTATACATTCAATATATTGCTCTAAACTGTGATCTTAATGCTGTCTGTTTTCAGGGTTTTCAGGGTAGCCAAGGTAACCAATTACAACCAATTACAATGAGTTACAAACCACAAGACATCTTCATATTAAACATGTCCTGGGAGAGATGGTCGTCCTTTCAGGTTGTCATCTAACCAACAACCAAGGAATTTGGTTGGTTTTGATGGTTTTAATATGTTGGTTTTAATTGGTTCTTAACAGGAAGCTGTGTGTGTGGGCTGTCAGCAAATCAGAGAGCAGTGTCGGGAGCAAACAAGACCCATTAAGAGAGGAATGCTGCCAATCACACCAACATGAGACTCCTTCTGTGTGACTTCACAGTGTCTGGGCAAGAGACAGAGAGACAGGGAGAGAGAGAGAGAGAGAGAGAGAGAGAGAGAGAGAGAGAGAGAGAGAGATTATATTCTCCATAACAGACATTCCTGTAGTGGAACACGGACTAGGACCACCAAAGGCTCATAAAAACAAGACTCCCAGCTCAACTGTGGTAGAGAGAGAGAGCCACCAGGTCTGCCACTACGTCTGGTCTGGCCAAGGGTTGGTGAAGCATATTATCGCAACATATTTATTTCATAATTATCTGTCAAGCTGTGTTGTGATCATAACGTAGTGAATTATGGCAAGTCTTATAAACACAGACACAAGCATATGTGCACAAACAAGCACACACACACACACACACACACTGGCAAATCACTGCAATCATAAAGTATTGAAAGGTCACACACACACACACAGTGGTACTCTGTGATGCAGTACGGAGACCAGGCGGTCTGCTTGGCGGAGACAGCTGTGTGTAGCTGTTCCACATTCCTCATAACTCCCTACAGTACACACAACCTCTGATGTACACTACACACACACACATAAAGTCTGTCTCGTATGGATACATACATCCATAATATACATGTGTATATGTTTATATATGTACATATATAGATATACATGTACATTTATAAACATATATACACATGTACATGTATATATTATGGATGTATGTATCTATACGACTTACCAAACAAATGCACCCACCAACTTCAAGTCATGCAGAACTCTGCAGCACTAATGATTACATGGTCAGAGTCCACTAAACATGTCAGTCCCCTGTTGATTCAATCACACTGGTAAATAAACTATCAAATCTTAATGTTAACATGTAAAGCTCTGCATAATCTATCCTACTGTGCATTTTCAACTCATTGATGAGCTATGATCTGTGGCTTATTGCATGTCTATCAGTTCTGATGTTCTATTACTGATGCTTGAATGTTTATTGTATATTAATTGTGTACTGATGTCCTATTACTGGTGCTTTGCTGTTTAATTTATGTTTCATTACTGATCTTATATGGTGTAAGGTGACCTTGAGTGTAATGAAAAGCGTCTTTAAATTAAATGTATAATTATAATTATTATTATTATTGTTGTTGTTGTTGTTGTTGTTGTTGTTGTTGTTGTTGTCACTACTACACGAGTGGTTCCCAACTTCTTTGGGCCTGTGAACCCTTTGTTAGGTCTGAAAATGTTTGCATAGGATCCCAACACATTTTAACCCAATCTACATCTGCTTGTAATATCAAGGCCCTTATGGCCAACGCACAGGGCATTCAGATACATGTCTTGTTAAGGGAGGACCAGAAGTAGACTGCGGACATTGAGGATTGAACACAGAACATCCTAAATACTACACTATTGTCCCCCATACCTGTTCCTTTGTTCTCTGGAGTTCTGATGCTATTGTGACATGAAGTTGGGGGAGGGGTGGCTCAGTGTGAACACTCTGCTGAGCCTCAGAGTCCCAGCCACACATCGGCCTCCCTTCTGGTCCACACACTGCATTAGGAGGAGTCACAGCCCCCATCTGCTGTCTGATGAGACCTGGAGCCTGCAACCAGCTGCTAAACAGACGCAATTAGATTTGTTGTAATAAATCAACTCTAAATGATTCTAAAGCTATACTTTAGGCCTTTATACTGTGTAGAACCATACACTTGCTGGAAGATGCAGGTTAACCTCTCCAAAATATAAACCACAGTCTCCACCTGTGGACTACTTACCTACTCATTCACATCTACATTTACATTTAGAGCATTTTGCAGACACTTTTGTCTGCAAAAAAAAGCGACGTACAATAAGTATGTTTGTCAGAAGAAGGTGAAACACTTCATTGATTAATACAATAAGCAAGTCACCAGAACAAGTTTCAAGTATTTCATTTGCTAAGTTAACCATTACTAGCCTCATCTCTTGCCTATGAGGCTAAGTGCTAAATGTAAGTGCTAAGATACAAAGGGCAAATATAAAGAGCTAAGACGTACAACATACAAGTGCATGAGGGGAGGGTGTTTTTTTTGGGAGGGGGGGTGTTAGGTAGAGGATGGATGTTATGCAGAGTTCAGGTGAACAGGTGAGTCTTTAGTCTCTTCTGAAAGATGGGGAGTGACTCTGCAGTCCTGACATTGGCAGGGCTCTCTCTCTTTCTTTGTCTCAGTGTTGCTCTGATAATCTTTCTGTGTATGGTCTTGTCTACTCTCTCTCTCTCTCTCTCTCTCTCTCTCTCTCTCTCTCTCTCTGTCTCTTTCTCTCAGACAGTGTCGACCACCAATTAAAACGAAATGAAACAGAGTCATTAAAACGGTTTCAGTTTGAGGCAGGGAATGCAGGAGAGGTATTAAATAAAACCATTTTCCTGAATGTTAAACAGCTCCTATTTGCTGTGCATAAAACGTCATGTTGATGAAGTGCATGGTGTGTGTGTGGGTGTGTGCCTGTGTGCAAAGAACAAAGATGCTCATGCATGTGCCTGGTCCCTCAGGTTTGGCCTTCACATGCCCTGTCTGGGTATGTGTGTGTGTGTGTGTGTGTGTGTGTGTGTGTGGGGCTGTGGTCACAGTGGTTTGTCAGCCTCTAGTGGTGATCCATCTTATCACTGTTATAGTTCACCACAATAGTGAGAGTTGCTCAGGTAAGGTGATCAGGTCGGGTAATCAGACCATACTTCATGTCACTGTATTCATCCCGACATGAAATCCTCTTCCTTTCATCGTTATTCCTATAGATTCCTGTAGGTTTGGATTCCAGATCCACAAAGTCTAAAAGTCCCTGGCGGTATTTCCAGCAAACCCTCTGGATGAGAACAAGCGTGTGTGTGTGTGTGTGTGTGTGTAGACCCAGGTAATCCGCGAGTAGACAGACCAGCTTTGGGTGGTTGAGTGGGGGTGGGAGGGACAGCTGATGCGGCCCGGCCCAGCACCGGCACGCCACCCAGGATAAAGAGATGTACCCTGACCCCATCCCGCACACACACACAGACACACACACACACACACACACACACACACACACTGCGCCATGTTCATCCCAATGCTCTTTCATCTTATAACCGGACAGGCGCTAAAGCAAACTTTCCATAACCCCCCTCTGCTCTCTCTCTCTCTATCTCTCACACACACAGACACACCCACACACCCTGGAGAATAGTAGGGATGCCTGCACTGATGCCACACCCCTGCCGTGATTGGTGGGGCAGAGGACCAAAGAAAGTTGAGCCTGCCTCTTTGTAACACAGTACCAAAAACAACGTATTACTAAAATGATAATTACATGCTATCATCATGCTAACAACATGCTAATAATATAGTTGATAATATATCAACAAACTATTCAAATGTGTAAGACCAGCGAACGACACACAAACAAGTTAACAAGGTGCTAACAACATGCTAATGTTTCAGTGCTGCATTAGCCCTCCTGTAGTATCTAGACAAATATTCGGAAGGAGGAAAAACAACAAACCTCCTCTAATTGACCTCTTCTTACATCACCCTCTCACCCCACCCTTTCCCTGGGGTCCATGAGGGTTGTAAGGGGGATCAGTGAGGGGCTTCAGGTGGTCCCATCCCAGCCCCAGACCCCTGGCACCACACAGGCATGCCGGCCACTTTAACTTCTCTCTATCCCCGTCTCGCAAACTCTCATTTCCCCTTTAGGATTCCCTGTAGAGCTGCGCTGTAAACTGGCATGCAAACACACACACATGCTCGCACACACGCACACACGCACACACACACACACACATGCACAGACACACACACATGTATATCAGCCAGCTGATAGAAAAGGGTTTCAGTACTGTGACAACAGGGTACTTCAAAGTGAAGAGGAAGACAACAGACAGACAGACAGACAGGCAGAAAGACAGACAGACAGGCAGACGGTGATTGACAAGTATAGTATAGGCAGACGGTGATTGACAAGTATAGTATAGGCAGACAAAGATTAACATTTATCAGAATTGCAATATAATATTCATATGAGGCTGTGGAAGTTGGTCAGCACCTCGTTAACTAGTCATCTATTGGCCATTCAGCCAGTATAAAGGCAGCCTTGTGAGACCATCCAGATATTCAAGTTTGCGTTTAACAATGATTATCAGTCTCGCCTTGGCTAAGCACTAATTGAATTCCAAAAATTAGCCCAGCTATCTGTTCTCAAAAAACTCCAGCCAATCAAATTCAATGAAGTAGTTGAAGTAGTTATTCAGTCAATTTTGGATAAAACAGTTTTGATTGCTCCATAGATTGCTACACTTTCATTGGGCACCGCCAATGTTTTCTTCAGCAAACTGCTTGCAACATTAAGTCTAAAGCCATTTGTGAGCTAGTGCCATCATCAGTATCATCATGGGTTCTTCTACATCAGAAGACTACTTTGTTCTCAGTATTTTTCCACAGTACTTCTCTAATGACAATAATGACAATATAATAGGAGGGTGCAGTAGGGGGCACCTATGACAGGGTTCTCCCCATGAGTGTTGTACATGGTGGGGCAGGCACTCCCACAGACTCACAAACACAGGATGTGATTGTGAGTAGTACTTTTAACTGTAGAGTTGTGTGTGTCTTCATTGGAACTTAAAGTTAAGTCTTGTGTGTAGAATTCAGTAGCAACTAGCAGTGGGGTTGCAGATGGCAACCAACTGAATCCCCCCCTCACATTTACATTTAGGGTATTTAGCAGACGCTTTTGTCCAAAGCGACTTACAATTTGCAGTGGGCAACTATGTACAGCGCCCAGGGAGCAATTTGGGGTTCAGTGTCTTCCTCAAGGACACTTCAACATGTGGACAGTTGGAGGTAGGGATTGAGCTGCCAACCCTCTGGTTGGTGGACGACCCACTATATCCACTCTAGCCCCTTTACCCCTCCCTTTCCCACAACTATGGTGGCCTGCACTGGCCTGTATTGTGCTAGTAGGTACTTCCCAAAGTACCTACTAGCACCTTTTATATTGAACATGATTGTTTGTTGCAATGTTCCCCTTTCATTTGAAATGTTTACTTGTAGTTGTAGAACCCACTGTTCAAATATACACCTCTTTGTGACATCTATGCTGTTACCATAACTAAATAAAATCACTTGCATTCAAAGGAACAATTCTGGGAAGTAACTGTCTTCATTAGTCTAACTGAAGTGGACTAACAAACAATGTGTCACAAAGATCTGCAAAGTAATATACAGAACCACGCAAACAAATGAGTGAGACAAAGGTTGACAATGGTTAGTGATTGAAATGCTTGATTAACAGCAATGAAATGTTTCACCTTCTTCTGACAAATGTACTTTTTGTTGGTCACTTTGGATAAAAGTGTCTGCTAAATACCCTAAATGTAAATGTAAATATTGTTAGCTAGATAAGCATGTATACCACAAACTAATCCTACCTTGACTCTCCTTAGAGACACTTGGAGAAGTGATTGGCTCTGTGGATGAGCATTGCCATGGCTCCCATGAGGGACTTCCAGCTTCCACCACACACCACAGTTCCACTACATAGGTTCCAGGGAACCTGTGGGAACCCAGCAGGGCTTCTGTAGTTTCAGTTGTGATGGTCACAACTTGTGGTCTGGTTTTGTGTCTCTGTCTGGGTCCATGAGATTATAGACCTTGGCCTGTGTCTCCTCTGTGTTCTCAGTGTCCGTGAAAAGGCCTGGACCAGAAAAAATTTTTGTGCTTTAATTTTGCCACCGGTACAGATCTGGATCCAGGGTTATGCCGCTGCTCTGGGTCTGTGCACTTTCTGAACATATAACCCTGTTAGTAAACATGAACACTCTGGGTTGGGTTGTGAATGTATCCCAAAACGATCTTCCTACCTATGTTGAACCTTGTTGTTGGTGGGGGATTGTGTGAGCTGGTTTGGGAGTTAGCTTGGACTTCCCCATGATAAAACCTATGGGACACTGACCTTCGGCAAAAGCTTGCAGGTTAGAATTGTGTATTGTCTGGATATACACAGCTGCTCTACGTCTTTCAGCAAATTATTCCAGGTTCTCCACTCAACCTCCTTCTCTGGCAAAGTGGGAGTATCCCACTTGATGTTCTCCTCACAGTTTCCAAACTTTCCTCCTTCACTTTGTAATGTTACAGGTGCTGCAAACCTTAATAGATCGTACAGGCTGTTTACTGTTGAAAGAATGCTTCTCTTGGTGAATGGCTTCCCCTCAGGGACACACAGAACGTGAAGCTGTCATTTTCTATGCTTCAGGTGAGCCCTAGGCTTTGCTGCAATGGCAGCAGCTCCACAGATAAGTTCAAGTCCTTAAGTTCCGTGGCCCGTTCTTCAATGTTTTCATGACAGAGTTGCTGTTTTAAGTGATTTTCTGATACTTACTGTGCAACTTGATGTGTGATTGCCATTTTCTTTCTTTCTTTCTTAGAAGGGCATTTAGCAGACGCTTTTGTCCAAAGCGACTTACAATCAGTACATTTGTGGGGTTCGACATGTGGACAGTTGGAGGTGGGGAAACCGCCAACCCTCCGGTTAGTGGATGACTGGCTCCAGCTACTGAGCTATGCCGGCCCTTTTCTTTCTTCTGTTTTGTCACTGGGGACTGAAGTACGTCCATCATCTATGCAGAAGTTCCTGACAACAAACTACTTGGCATCCATGCCACATGTGTTCTCACCTTCTTGGAGAGGTTGTTGTCTTGATACCACAGGAAACTCAAATAATTTAATTAAAATAATTTGTTGGACGTGAGCCATGACTGCGATTGGCTCTTTACCAAAGTGTAACAGAATGCCCAGCAGTGAGTTGTGGTCTGCTTAGTAGAACACAATGCCTTGAAAGGCCTGAAAACATGAACAGGAAATACCTTCATGCTTTGCACTAGAGTCAAAGACGACTCATATCTGTTTTGGCTTCTGTGGGTGATAACTGCAGAATATTGTTAATATTGTTAATATTGTTATACCAACAATCCTGGTCATTCTGCACAGCTGGTGCTGGCTTGGCCTGATCGTTGTCAAACACATTTTGCATAAATGCAATTAACTGTTCTTTCATGCTGTTCTTTTATACTCTCCTGTCTTAGTGATGACATACGTTTCTTTGCCTGTTTTCAATTGTCAGGGAGGTGACGTCTTAGCTGACAGAAGGCTGGAGGAGCCACCCACCAGTTTGTTCTGTCGTTGTAGACTTCCCAGTCCACAATTTCAAGGAACCTTCTGTTGCCAATGGATGAGGCTTGCTTGTCATCATCACACGTTTGTTCAAACACCTTGTTACACGGGGGCTTCTCACCAGCTGGGTCAGCAGTTCTTATCCAGCTGTGTGGATTTTGACATGTAACACCATTGTAGCTTTCTTTGTGGTTTGGACTGGGGCAGGTCTTGAGACATGATGGGCGACCATCTTCAGTATATTTGTTTTGTGCACATTCAGTGCTGTAGATCTGTGCACTCCATTTAATCCTCCCCAACAACTACCCATCCTAGATCTAGACGTTGTGTGTGAGGTGTGTTGTAAGGACCATTATGCTGTTCTCTGACCATGTGTAGTTGCAAGATGTCCCTCCAGAGCAAGAGAAAAATGGCGGTGTCTGTATCTAGTTCATCAGAGCTTTAAGGTGCAGACAATGCTGCACAATCTATGGGGAGGGAGTCTCTGCTTGGTCGCCAGGTATCATATCGCATTCTATCAGCATTGGGAGGGGAAGGCATGTCTTGCCATCCAAAGATTCCACAATGTAGTTGTGATCATTGTCCAGTACTATGTATGTTTAGACTGCCTTTTCTCTATGACCAGCAGGATACACCTTAGCCAGGTATATATTGGAGCATGATCTGGAAGACATTGACATTGACATATCTCTGGTATCAGGTACATATCATTTTGAAGTGACTGAAGCATTTTGGAGCTCCCCATGCTTTTGCTCCTCTTCCAGCCTTGGTCTCCATGGTTCATGAAGTCTGTCATTCCCAATGGAGCCCTGGGAGAAGAGTGGTGTGTGCTACTGAGATGATGTGGTTTGTTGTGTGAAGGACACTCGGTAACTGTTCTCTTCAAGAAGGGAGCAGAGTTGGCCTCTAAACCAGTTTCTATGTCAGTCTGAGAGCTGGATATCTGGCTTCCTGGTCCAAATCCACTGATGCATAGCATTCACAGACAAATCTGACCAACAGAGAGAATGAAGGACATGCTACTTGATTGTACCTTCTGTACTTGGAGCCTTGAGCCGATCCATTATTCCTGCAACCTGTGAGGTAGTTTTTCTGCTATGGTGTTATAGGAAAGGCCACAAAGATAGTTGCTGCTTTTAGCCACCTCTAGTTGTAGAAGTAAGTCTCCTAACTCTCTCAATGTGTGGCTGTCTCTGTTAGAGATTTTTGGAAAGGTATCTATTTTCTTGATAGTGCTCTTTCTATGACATCAGAAGCTCCGAAGCACTCCTTAATTCTCTGTCACATGAAGCTAGTCTGCTGTCACTAGTGGTACTGACGAATGATGCCTTCCAGGCCCAGTAGTTCTCTGGCTGGTCGCCGAAATGGAGGAGACCAGATACTACTATCTCGCAACGCAGTAAGTACCTAGCTAGATCAGCTGTGTCTGATTTGTTTGGAGGGTAATGAATGGTCATAGATGTGGGGTGTGACTGTGCCCGTTGAGGCTGGTAATAGAGTTTGTAAGGCTCTTGTACCCTGTGTGTGTTATTGTTCCCTCTGTGGGTTTGCCAGGATGACTGGGATATTGGCTGGCATTGGCATGAGCGGCTGGTCTGGTAAGAGGTAGGTAGCTGAAGTTATGTTCACTTATTTCACTTTTTATTGTATTACTGAAGGCTCATCATGAGACGCTACTTTAGGTGAACGCTCATTTGGGTTTGATGTGTGTTGATGTATGACCCTCCCTCTCTTTCGGCGGCTGCCTCTAAACACTTGACTTCTGCAAGTGCTGCTGCAACGTCCTTCCCTGTTTTGCCTCTTGTTCAGCATTTCCCCAGCATATCTGCCTTTTGACGAGCAAAGGCAATCTGAGCAAGAGCTGCTTCAGCTCTGGAGTGTGCTTTTGGGGCTGCAGTGCTTACGGTTGATTTCTCTGAGTGTGTGTGGCATTTTGATTTGATTTTAAGATGTTCTGCCATGTTGTATGTGGTGCAGAATACCTCTTACAGCTCTCTGTAATGCCAAACTGGTGTGCAGAGCTGTGCTCTCCTTGTAGTCAACCCTGGTGTTGGAGAGCTTTTTACTATTCTGCTCCCATCACATGTAGGAATGTGACAGTAAACAGATCCACTCCACAAGTTGTTTCATTTGAAAGGTTTACTTGTATTTGTAGAATTCTGTAAAACTGATATAAACTGAAAATACATGTTTCACCCACTGTTCAAGTATTTTAACATTAGCATTAAAATGTCTGGTAAGTATACAGATATTTGTGACATCCACATCACCATAACCAATATATAAATCATAAACCAATAAAATCACTTCCCATACAGGAGGGATTCAAGTAAGTAACTGTCATTAGCCTAACTGGAGTTTGCAAACATTAAATCATACAGAACAATTCAGACAAATTAGCAGAACAAACACCTGATACCGCTAGCTAGATTAGCATGTACACAACAAACTAATCCTAACTAGACATTCTTTAGGGACATCATTAGGCTTACACTGTTTTGCTAGTAAGTATCTAGAAAGTTCACACAAAGAAATTGCAGTTACTCACAGCAATAAGTTTCACTGAGGGCATGAAAGAAGGCAGTGCTGAGAACACCATTTCCTTTCATCAACTTAATATTGGAACTAACACTAAACATAGACAAACTGCCAATGGAAAAATAAGTGTCCTTTCACGAGACACCACCAGAGGGCACCCATTGCCCATCATAGAACAGTGTGGATGAGTGGAGCTCTGTCTTGCCAGCAGTTGATGTTGATGGCACGTCTGAGAGAGGGTTAAGCTTCTATGACAGTTATATATAATGCCACATGGATGTGTGGAGCTCAGTCTGATCAGTGGTTGATTTTGATGTCCATGTGCAAGTTAGAGTTAAGATACTCGGACTATAGAGCCACTACAAACCGCTCCTCCACAACAACGGTACAAAAAAAGTATCACAAATGGGTCACAGCCACACATCCCCTTCTTCCTAGAACTCCTAGAACTCTCACATTTTTTGATTGAAATAAAAACAAGTTCTCTCTAGAGCCATTTGTCCAGAAGAGGACTTGCTCCTGATGCAGATATAAACGGCTGCTCTTCAGGTAACGTAAAGACAATAAATCTTATTTTCTTGGGAGTATACACTGATTCAACAAATTACAAATATTACGTTACATTTCTGCCAAGTCTGTTTCACTAGATATCACAAAATTCTACACACTTTGCCTTTAAGTGGGTCGTCACTCATCCCACGTCGCCATGCAGCCCAGCTTCAACTTCCAGCACTGCTCACAACAATGGCGTACATCGCAGCACCATCCTTTGCCACATATTAGATCAAACAGAGAACACCACCTGAAATGTTCTACAGTGTGCTGTCCTTTCTACGATGCAACACTGCACTCACACGCGACTCACAACCAGCTTACACTGAAGCTGCCATCACCGTTAAGACTGAGACCAAGAGTGGATCAATGGACAACACCTTTTATACCTCTGTATCATAAGTTAGACTGTATCTATTACACCGTTTGTTGAATAGAAACAGCGAGAGATAGGGAGAGAGGGAAAGAGAGGAGGTTGAGGGAGCAATAGAAACAGAGGGAAAGAAAGAGAGAGATAGAAACAGAAGGAGGGGGGGAAAGAGTGGGAGAAATACAAACAGCGAGAGAGCAAAATATTAAACACAGGAGAGTACACTATTGGCTCGTGGCAGCAGTATATTTAAGGTGGCTGTCTGCCTTCAGTAGACAGCTACCCTGTCGCAAATGTTACTGCTGGATACTGCATCTTTGTGATAACATCACTCTAAATGGGGAGGGGTTCCGGGCCCAGACACACAGAAAAAATAGTCCAGTTTCTGCTTTAAAATGAA